>JAWWNH010000322.1:0-76250 GCA_034641385.1 Darevskia mixta
AGCCAAGCCTGTGTAGGAAGAGAAACATTTTCTGATAGCCATTGGCCATGGAGCATCCTATGAGCAGGAAGCCCTTACCTTTATGTCCCACCTGTTTACCAGCTCCATCTGGTACGCAGGATGAGACCCTCCCTGCCTGCAGACTGTCTCGCTAGAGTGGTGCATGCTCTAGTTATCTCCCGCCTGGACTACTGCCATGCGCTCTATGTTGGGCTGCCTTTGAAGGTGACTCAAAAACTGCAACTAATCCAGAATGCGGTAGCTAGACTGGTGACTGGGGGCAGCCGCCGAGACCACATAACACCGGTCCTGAAAGACCTACAGTACGTTTCCGAGCACAATTCAAAGTGCTGGTGCTAACCTTTAAAGCCCTGAACGGCCACAAAGGAGCATCTCCACCCCATCGTTCTGCCTGGACACTGAGGTCCAGCTCCAAGGGCCTTCTGGCAGTTCCCTCCCTGCGAGAAGTGAGGTTACAGGGAACCAGGCAGAGGGCCTTCTCGGTTGTGGCACCTGCCCTGTGGAACGCCTCCCACCAGATGTCAAAGAGAAAAACAACTACTAGACTTTTAGATGACATCTGAAGGCAGCCCTGTTTAGGGAAGCTTTTAATGTTTGACAGACTATTGTATTTTAATATTTTGTTGGAAGCCGCCAGAGTGGGCAGGGTATAAATAATATAAATATATTATTATTATTATTATTATTATTATTATTATTATTATTATTATTATTATTCCTCCAAGGAGCTCATGGCACCCTTCTCTCCATTATACCCCCCAACAACCCTGTGAGGTAGGCTACACTGCCCAGCTGGCTTCCTGGCCAACTGCGGATTTGAAGCCCTATCTCCCAGGTCCTAGCCTGACGCTCTAACCACTACACCACGCTGGCTCTTGTTTCCAAGACTATAATTATCCCCTGTCAAAAGAAAGATTACCTTTGGGGGGGGGAGATTTCAGGGGAGATCAAAGCCCCCTCCCATTCTTGCTTACCTGCCCTGTGCTTTTATTTATACCCAGCTCCCCTCTCCACAGTTTATAGGAATGTGGAACCAGGGAAAGGGCTGTGAATGTCTTTGAGCACATCTTTGCATGCATCATCATCATCATCATCATCATCATAGTTTTATGATTCGTACCCCACCCATCTGACTGGGCTGCCCCAGCCATTCTGGGCAGCTGAAGGTCCCAGGTTCAATCGTCAAGGGTAGAATAATAGAATCCAAGAATTGTTGAGCTGGAAGGGACCCTGCAATAAAGGGGGTTGGACTAGATGACCCCCAGGGATCCCTTCCGACTCGACAGTTCTAGGAATCTAAAAGCAGTGTTTCAGTTCTAGGATTCTAGGAATCTAAAAGCAGTGTTTGGGCAAGAGCGATCTTTCTGAACGGGACCACAAACCCCAAGGAACTGCATGGCAAAGCAAGAGAGAGAGAGAGATGCCTGAGTGATGTGTCTGTGTGCTTAAGGTGTGTGCATATACAAACGAAGCACCAAGCACAAACTCTGCATGTGCTCAGAGGCATTTTCTCCTCCAACAGCCAGCTTGCACGGGCGTGGAAAACAAAAGGTGCTTTTTTTTAGTGCACGGGATGCACACGAGATTAATATCTCACAAAGTGCTGTTGGAGCATTAAGCTTTCCAGCTAGGTTGCCAGTTTTTAAAAAAATGCTGCTGTGCCTTTAAGAGCAGCCCCGCATGCAGAAATGTAGCCCCTCAAGCTTCGGTTTGCAATTTAATCCCTGCGCTGGGAAAAGCTGTGTAGCTGACAGTTTTGGGTGGTTCTTATAGACACGAGGGATGGGAGAAGTTGGCAACCTGGCGGCTTAAGGCATAGGCTAAAGCGAAAGCTTTGCCCAAACTTTCCCGTTACTTCCTATTTCAATTCTTTCTCGCCTAACAGCTTCCCTGCGCTTGTGTTCATCCCTCCTGTTCCGAAGGCGCTTTTGCTTGTGGGTTGAGATCCAATAAATGAAATTTAATTGCTTTAATTTCAAAGGCACCTGTCTTTAGGTCACATTCCTGTTATTAATTTTGGGGCGGAAAGAGAGGTTTGCTGCGCTTGGAAAGCACTTGTGATCAAAGCCTGCCCCCTGGTGGCCACCGTGAGACTCTCTCAAATTTAAATCTGCACAGCAATAAATGTTTTTGAAGTGGGCTCTCCCTGTAGCTGAGACCCCCTCGGACCCTTTCCCACGGAAGCGGAGAGGCTTCAGAACAAGTTCATCCAAACACAGCCAAGATCTCACACGCCTGGAGAAGATTTCGCGTTCCGCCCTTTCCTGAAATGATTTCTCTGCCTTTTGGGAGTGCTTTACCTGCAGAAATTCAACAGGTGAAGTTTCTCCTACCGACGAAATCCAACAGGTTTCTGGCTAATCCAGGAGAGAGGGGAAAAACCCAGCCTGCTCTGCTCTTGCCGCTCAAAATACAGGAAAGAGCTGGTGAAGTTTTTCACAGCATGGGAGGAATTCACAGGGCTCCACATTTTTTCAGTTTTCCAACCAAACAATATGTACACAAATTTATATATTGGAGGAAATGTGCATTTTTTAAAAGCTCTATTAGTGAAGATAACACATAAAAATGCCTTATATTAAGGAACATGGCTTGCAAAAACGTGTGCCTTTGTCAAAACTGCATACGAAACTTGGGCCGATTTGGAGAAACCTGCACCGAAAGGCTGACGAATTTTCACGAGGGTTGCTGGAAAACTCACAAACGGCTGCAGAAATGTGAAGAACGGACTCTGAGGCTGGGGGGGAAACGAGAAACTTAAGAGCACCAAAAACGGACACCAAGTGAGGTCACAACTAAAGAAGAATGGCAACTTAAACTGATGAAATACTCGCAGCTGGCAGACTTAACCTATAGAATAAGAGAACAAGAAGAATATATGTTTAAAGAAGATTGGAAAATGTTTACTGAATCTATGAGTGAAAATGGTGTAGATTTGAAAATGTGGGCAGCATCAAGATAAATTCAACAGTGTAAATAAGTTTTGATGGATGTAAAAAGGGAATACTGAATGGTTTAGTTTATGTAACATAAGCTGGGAACTATGACATGCAAATTAGAATAGAATAGAATAGAATAGAATAAATCTTTATTGTCATTGTCCCCTCGCGGGAACAACGACATTCCTCGGTTGCTATATCAACTCAAATAAGACACTCCACACAATTTAAAAATACTGATAAACACAATACAACACAGGACAATATAACAAGTAAAATAAGATGACTTCAGAGTCCAGAGTTTCCATTTAAGGCCAAAATTGCTCTAGGAAAGAAACTGTTCTTGAGATGGCTCGTTCTCGCCTTCATTATTCTGTATCTCTGTCCTGATGGCAGAAGCTCAAAGAAACGGTGACCAGAGTGTGATGGGCCTCTTGATATATCTAATGCCTTTCTGTGGCACCTGATGGTATAGATACGTTCTAAGGTAGAGAGTGAACAGCCAATGATACTCTCTGCTGTTTTGAACCATGGAAGGAGAAGTGAAGTCATTGATATTTTAAGGTTGCTTAAATGAATATTGTAAAATGTAAAATAGAAAAACTTAATAAAAATTATACGAGAGAGAGAGATAGAACCCAATCTGGCATGTTCATCCATCCCCAGTTACAAGGTAATGTCCAGAATCTCTGGCACTTTGCTCGTTGCCAGTTTAGTGAAAGGCAACCTTTGGAAATTCTCTTTTTCCAGACAGTGTGTCTTGCATGTTTCATGCCGCCTTGGAAAATGGGCACAGCATGGCCAATCCAATCTGGGTCCCCCTTCGGGTGCCATTAAGAAGTGGGGAGGCCGTCTTCTGAGAAAGTGCTGGCTGCAGTCTGGGGACTGGGCCTGCACACCCTCCCCACTTCGCAGCCCTAGCAAACACTCCTGCTTAAAAGGCACCAGACGCAGATCCCACCCCCACCCCCAAGTCCCGCTTGGTGCAATTGTTATTATATTAGCACTTTGATGTATAGCCGGAAGGGAGCGGCGGCTTTAATGGGAGAACAGTGGCAGGCAATTATATAACCTTCCATCCCAGTAGACCTCTGATTCAGGAAATGGTTGCGGGGGGGGGGTTGTCTCGAGGGTGGGAGTCCAGGGTCCTGTTTCCTGCCGACAAAGAGGACTAGCGGTTAAAGCAGAGGAGGAAGATGGAGGGAGGGTCCTGGATTTCTAATAGGAGGAAGCTGGAGGTAAAGTAGCCCTGGGTGCAATGGGACTCACTTCCCAGGAAATACGCTTAGAAATGCTGCATGCATAATAATATGCATAATAATTATGCATGCATAATAATAATTTTATTTATACCCCGCCCATCTGGCTGGGTTTCCCCAGCCACTCTATAGGGCTCCCAATTGAATTTTAAAAACACAATACAGCATTAAACATATAATAATAATAATAATAATAATAATAATAATAATAATAATAATAGTTTATTTGTACCCCGCCCATCTGGGTGGGTCCCCCCAGCCACTCTTGGCGGCCTCCAACAGATATTAAAATACATTAAAATATCACAGGTTAAAACTTCCCTAAACAGGGCTGCCTTCAGATGTCTTCTAAAATTCAGATAGTTGCTTATTTCCTCGACATCTGATGGGAGGGCGTTCCACAGGGTGGGTGTCACTACCGAGAAGGCCCTCTGCCTGGTTCCCTGTAGCTTCGCTTCTCGCAGGGAGGGAACCGCCAGAAGGCCCTCGGCGCTGGACCTCAGTGTCTGGGCTTAGCGATGGGGGTGGAGACACTCCTTCAGGTATACAGGACCGAGGCCATTCAGGGCTTTAAGGTCAGCACCTGCACTTTGAATTGTGCTCAGAAACCTACTAGGAGCCAATGTAGGTCTTTCAGGACCGGTGTTATATGGTCTCGGTGGCCACTCCCAGTCACCAGTCTAGCTGCCTCATTCTGGAGTGATAGATGGAGTGTTTTAGACAAGTTTTTAATCATAGAATCATAGCCTAGACTTAATATGGAGCTTTCTATGGACCCGCTGCCTTGCGGGACATATTTGGGAGAAGAACAGGCTTAGGAGTAAACCCTACACAAATCTGGAGTGGAGCCCCTAAGACGGTTGGATGACACTTTGTAAGCCTCCTTCCAGCAACTCCTGCAGCCAAGCTGGTGCCAAACGTCTTGCTCTGCTTTCCTTTGGACCCCATCAGGGAGACGAAGAGGGGGTCTTGTCGTCTGGATCTCCAGAAACACCGCCCAGGCTTGTGCCCTGTGGAGGTCACCATACGGTTTGACTTCACCCCCCGAGGCGCACTCCATTGTCTCTCGAGACAGACGGATGCCAACAACTGTGGACCTGACACGAAATAGTTCCGTTTTTTTCTGGACTACAATTTGCCAACCCGGTGCTCCCTCCACCCCGATGCCTTGAGCTAGCAGGGACTCATGGGAGTTGTAGTCCAAAACACCTGTCCCCCACACCCTGGCCATTGCGCAACACTGCCTTTCGATACGTCAGTGCGTTTCTTTGCTGCCTTGCATAGCCAAACGTTTCTAGGTGGTTTGCAAATGTTAAAGCGCAAACTGAAACAACAACACAGCCCTAGGAGCATAAAATCATTTTTGAAAGTCACAGTCAGTAACTGTGGCTGCCTCATCTGGGTCTAGCTGTTGTGCCTATTACCATTAAATTCCTATCATGCAGTCCTCCCCTCCCCCCAAGGGAGCCCGGGGCGTCAAACATCAAAGTAATAAAACAACACCATAAAAAAAATAAAATGGAAACATATTTAAAAGCATTAAAAACATAACAAAGCATTTTAAAATGTTAGGAACATCTAGAAGGTAGAAGGTAGTTAGGGACGCGGGTGGCGCTGTGGGTTAAACCACTGAGCCTAGGGCTTGCCGATCAGAAGGTCGGTGGTTCGAATCCCCGCGACGGGGTGAGCTCCCGTTGCTCGGTCCCAGCTCCTGCCAACCTAGCAGTTCGAAAGCACATCAAAGTGCAAGTAGATCAATAGGTAAACGCGGGAAGGTAAACGCCGTTTCCGTGCGCTGCTCTGGTTCGCTAGAAGCGGCTTAGTCATGCTGGCCACATGACCCGGAAGCTGTCTACGGACAAACGGCGGCTCCCTTGGCCTATAGAGTGAGATGAGCACTGCAACCACAGAGTCGTCTGCGACTGGACCTAATGGTCAGGGGTCCCTTTACCTTTACCTAGAAGGTAGTTATTGGCCTCCCCCCCCCCATAGCTGTCCACCCTCCCTTTTTTTGCGGGAAACTCCCTTATTCCAATGCCGTTTTCCGCTGCTATCCCGGATTGTTGATATCCCTTAAATTTCCCGGATTTCAAAGGAAGCAGCTCCTCTCCCTCCCTGCCGGCCAGGGAGGCTCCTCCGCTGCGTTGTTCAGCTGCCAATAAGGAGTCTGAGACTGACTGGGGGCGGAGCTTGCATGCCTTGTGCAGCCAGACCCTCACGCCCAACCAGCCAGCCAGCCTGCCTGCCGTCTACGCGCTCGCTCTTTCGCTCACCCATTCGCGCGCAGCCTCCGGAGCGCAGGGTGGCGAGGCTACTTGGTGCCATTGCACCGCCCTCGCGGCATCCCTTATTTTCAAATCCGAAAGTTTGAAAAAATCCCTTTTTTTAAAATCCGAAAGTTGACAGCTATGCTCCCCCCCACCCCAATAACCCTTATTGTTAGCCTGTCCTTGGTTTGGGGGGAAAGGTCACAGGGAATCCCAAACAGGACTTTTTCACTCTCTGCAAAGGGAATGTTCTGTGGCAGCTGCCTCATTGCTGTCTCTCCTGCCCCCCAGAAAAAAAATCCAATTGGAGGGGGAGAGAGAGAGAGAGAACAGGTGAAGGCTTTGCGGGATTTTCCAAGCAGGGGTGCTAAGGAGCCAGGTGGAGAGAAAGTGTGTGAAGCATACCGTATGTCATCTGTCCAGAGGTCCGGCAAACAAACAACAAACAAACCAAATCCAGAGTAAAGAAAATGTTCTGTTAAATGGGAAAGCCTTCATCCCTTCTCACATCCTTTATAAACACACACACACACACACACACACACACACACACACACACACACACACACCAGTTCTGGTGTGAATTGCGCTTGGCATTACAGGCCAAATAACCAAAGCAAGAATGTTTCCGGGCTATTGCTGAGATCGGCGTACCTTAAAATTGGCTAAGCCATGGGTAGAAAGGAGGTTTCTCCCTTCTCTCATAACTCTAGAACTCGTGGGCATCCAATGAAGCAGAATATAGGACGATTCAGGGTGGATGGGGGAAAAAACCCTTCAGGCCATGCTTAGTTAAACTATGGAACTCCCTGCCCCAAGATGGCCACCAACCTAGAAGTCTTTAGAATAGGATTAGAGACAAGTTCGTGGAGGAGGAGAGGGCTATTGATGACTAGCTACTAGCCAGCAATGCTTCTGAAAACCAGTTGCTGGAAACCACAGGAGGGGAGAGTTGCTCTTGGGTTCGATTCCTGCTTGCTGGTTTCCCACTGGCATCTGGTCGGCCACTGTGAGAACAGGATGCTGGGCTAGATGGGTCTGTGCATGGGCGTAGCCAAGGGGAGGCGGTTACACAAAAATTGTTGAAAAGCATTGAAAGTACTCCATTAACTGAGGCTCAACAACTTCGTCTGGCCCCCCCCCCAAAAAAAAATCCTGGCTACACCCACGGGCCTCTGGCCTGATCCTGCAGGCTCTTCTTATGTTCTTACAGGTGGCAGCTCCTACAGTGAGGTGGAGTGGGTTGCAATTGGGTGGACTCATAAGTCACAACCATTCTCCTACTGGTATAGGGAGCAAAACTCTGGCGCTTGGCATGCTCATTTGGTGGAGCACGCCACTCTTCATCTCAGGGCTGTGAGTTCGAGCCCCACGTTGGGCGAAAGATTCCTGCATTGCAGGGGCTGGGGCTGGATGACCCTCGGGGTCCCTTCCAACTCAACAGTTCTACGATTCTATATCTGTTCCAGGAGCCATTCACAAGATTAGATCTAGCTAGGTTTTGTGACGGAGACAAATCATACTGTGATCTAGAAACAAAACCTGGCTGCCGGATCAGACCTTCTGGCCCATCAGATCCAGCAGGGCCTTCTTACCCATAGGCGCTAGGGGTGCGGAGCACCCGGGCGTCGGGCTCTCAGGGGCGCCAGGCCGAGTGTCCGGGGCCCGAGAGTTGAGTCCGGGGAAGAGCCCACCTGTTGGTCAGAGCGCTGCGGTGGGCTCTTCTGCGGCGTGAGTTCGGGGGCAACCGAGCCAGCGAGACGCTGATGCGGCCGGCTGGCTCCGCCCTCCTGCACACCTGGGACTGGGCAACCGGGGGGGCATCAGGCAGATCTTTGCACCCTGACGCCCCATATGCTTAAGACAGCCCATCCAGCATCCTTTTCTCACGAGGGCAGTATTAGTCTGTGAGGCTGTTGGTGAGGTTCCCCTCCTGGCTTTCCAATGCGCTTATGGAAAGGCACAGGGGATGGGCGAGGCACAGGGAGCTTGGTGCGGCGCATGGTAGAGAAGCCAATCCAATGCTCCCATCGCAATGTGATCCACTGTGTTGGGAAGCCCAGAGAGCAACGGTGCCCACCTGCACTGCCTCACCAATTGCTCTCTCGCAGTGGACAACCAGGTTCCCTTGAGAAGCTTGCAAGTAGGATGTGGAGAGGTAGCTGGGAACCGCTCCAGCTCCCATACTTACCAGAACTGACACACCTGCGCATAGACCCAGCTGTGCCAGAGAAGGTGAGGTGTGGCTGCCGGAGTAGCCTGAAGATGTTGACTCAGGTCCCTGCTGGATATAGCTGGGATGGGATGGGGAAAGAGAGGGCAGAAGCAGAGAAAGTTGCGCAAATGGTGTGCGAGAAAGAAGCGTTGAAGCAACGCCACCTCAACCTCAGAGAAAGCCTGGACAAGGCAGACTTAAGGTGAGACTTGTCTAAAAAGAGGTCTGTGAAAGAAGCAACTGAACAACTGGACAACTGAAAGACCCTGGGTGGAGAGAAATGGATATGTCTCTCTAATATAATAAAATTCTAAGGATGTTGTCACGCCGCAATTTGCATGGCCACAGACAGGTGGTGCTGTGAACTGTAGAGTTATGAGCTGTGCAGCAGTCAAGTGGGCAGGCAACCCAGGAGAGGAGAGGAGCAGATGCAGGCCCAGGTGATGTAATGGTATGGAACCGGATGATTGAGACATGGGCAGGTGATCAGGTGGGTGGTCCAGGCAAGGCAAGGAGGAGGGAACCTGAGAAGAGAGCAGGTGGGCATGTGATCAGGTGAGTGGACCAAGCAAGTGGTTTAGACTAGCCATAGAAGTAGACTGAGGCCCTTTGTAAAGCAAATTGTAGTAATTAAAACTGCACTTTTGAGTCTCCGTCTCAACCTCCTCTAAGAAAGGAGTAAGAGTCTCACCAGCCAGGCCTCCTTTGCAAATCCATCAGGGTCAAAGCAGCTTCTTAGGCTCAACATGTTATCATACCACTATCTTGCTTCAGCTAAGTTGTGCTCATGCTGCCTTCCATCTTATTTCCTTCTTTCTGAATACTAGATGTCACAGGAACTGAGGGTACCCTGAAGTTTGAGGGAATCAGACTTCGTATCCAGGGAGAACACATGTTTTCCTAAGCAACCGGAGCTCTATCCGCAGCATACAACATTTTTCTGGAATTTCCAAGTGTTTCGTGAACAGTGTGTTCCTCCATTCTGCTCAGGCAGCTGCTTCACAAGGACACTCGATTTAGAAACTGCACAGAATGTTTCGGCTTTTCTAAGAAAAGCCGTCCTTCGCAGAACATCCCTCTGAGCAACATACCCCTGGCTTTGGGCAGCATCTTAAATTTTGCCCTTCCAGTTCTCATCAGAAAACCAGCGACTGCTCATAACTGGGGATTTGGCGAAGAGATGAAACCCTGGTCAAAGGCTGGAAACGATGCCTTATGAGGAAGGGCTTAGGGAGCTGGGTATGTTTAGCCTGGAGAAGAGAAGGTTAAGGGGTGATATGATAGCCATGTTCAAATATATAAAAGGATGTCATATAGAGGAGGGAGAAAGGTTATTTTCTGCTGCTCCAGAGAAGCGGACACGGAGCAATAGATTCAAACTACAAGAAAGAAGATTCCACCTAAACATTAGGAAGAACTTCCTGACAGTAAGAGCTGTTCGACAGTGGGATTTGCTGCCAAGGAGTGTGGTGGAGTCTCCTTCTTTGGAGGTCTTTAAGCAGAGGCTTGACAGCCACCTGTCAGGAATGCTTTGATGGTGTTCCTGCTTGGCAGGGGGTTGGACTAGATGGCCCTTGTGGTCTCTTCCAACTCTATGATTCTATGATTCTATGGTTTTTGCAGAAACCAAAAATGAAGAGCAAAGCAATGTCTCTCTCTCTCTCTAAAACCTCGGAGCTGAAGAAAAGCCACTGCAGCAACAGCTTCGAAGAAAAAGGTCAATGAAGAAATGTGATCTCCACATCTCCATATCAAGGAAGGGTGCATCAGCTTTCCTTCAATCTGTAGTTGAAGCCTGTTAGCCCAAGCCATGCCCTGGTGAACTCTCCAGAAGTTCACCAGCAAACCCAAGGCTTGCAAAACTCACAAGCAATGGCAGAGTTCACTGTTCCTAGTGCTGACACCATCATAGTTCCAGCTCAGAACTTCTTATTTGGCGATCACTTGTGGCTGAGTAAGATTGTCTCACATGAACACAGTTTTAACAATGAGTCCGTAAGTGACTGTGGAGGCCAATTCTGGACCCACACATCCTTCCACAGTGGGGACATTGGTTTCCGGGCGGGAGTTGATCACGGTGTGGATTTGCCAAGCGTGCCTTCCTCTTAGCATGTTCTCCCTTTTGTCCAGAGTTCGAGTGTCTTCAAAGTCCATGATACCTTTGGTAAAGGCTGTTCTCCAATTGGAGCGCTCACAGGCCAGTGTTTGCCAATTGTCGGTGTAAAATTTTGTTAGATTTGCCTTGAGAGAGTCTAAGACCAACGTCTGCAGGATACAACATGTTCTTGACAGAATAAGGCTATGTTCACATGGCCTGCTTACTCTGCATGCAGGACTAGTTTTTGAAGCCACAGCCTGGATACCTCCGTTGCTTAGAGCATGGTGCTGATAACACCAAGGTTGCAAGTTCGATCCCTGTATGGGACAGTGGCATATTCCTGCAGTGCAGGGGGTTGGACTAGATGATCCTCGGGGTCCCTTCCAACTCTTCTGTTCTATGATTCGATGCACACGACTCTAGCCACAGTCCATATCCACCTTGTTGTTTCTTGACAATGTACTCCCCACCCCGAAACCAGCTTCAGTCTTAGACAACTGGATGTGGAAGAAGAGGCGCATGTGAGCAGCCATCGCAAGTGCGCAGGTGAGCGGGCATGCACAAATGACAGCTTAGTGAATAGGAGTTCCGGGTTGTGGGGTGCAGGAGGGGAAGCCAAAAATGCCATGCGGGATTTGACATCTTTCCGCAGGGCCTGCAAGACAGAGTTGTTCCACCTGGCCTTCGGGTCGGACACTTAAGTTTGATGGTTCCCTCCCTTTGGTTTGGTAATGGGCGCTAAATGAAATTGGCATTTTAAACTGGTTTTTAACTTGTATTTTAACTAATTGGTTTTTATATTTTATTGTGATTTTTGTTGATGTTAGCCGCCCTGAGCCCGGTCCTGACTGGGGAGGGCGGGGTATAAATAAAAATTTATTATTATTATTATATTATCCGGTGAAGACATCCCTGCCCAGCTTGAAATGCAGCAAGAAAAAATACCTTTGCTGCATTTCGAGCCACCAAAGAGAACATACCCTAATAGTGCAATAATAGTGGGTTTATTCTGGGTTTTTTTTTAGAAGTGTTTGGATTTGATATCCCGCTTTATCACTACCCGAAGGAGTCTCAAAGCAGCTAACCTTCTCCTTTCCCTTCCTCCCCCACAACAAACACTCTGTGAGGTGAGTGGGGCTGAGAGACTTCAGAGAAGTGTGACTAGCCCAAGGTCACCCAGCAGCTGCATGTGGAGGAGCGGGGAAGCGAACCCGGTTCACCAGATTACGAGTCTACCACTCTTAACCACTTCACCACACTGGCTCTCTTTTTAGTTGTTCTGCAATGCTGCTCAATGCTACCACAATGTTACTGTCCACAAAAGCAGAACAAATATATTTTGTGTGGCAAGTTACAGGATTTCAGCAAGTTACTGACTGGAAATGAAACGGCACGACCACCCCAAAGCATTTGCAGGCCCAAATAGTATTGATTGTGTATGACTGCCCTGATGCCATTATTATTATTATTATTATTATTATTATTATTATTATTATTATTATTATTATTATTATTATTACATGCCACCCATCTGACTAGGTTTCCCCAGCCACACTGGGAGGCTTCCAGCAAAATATAAAAACACCATAAAACATCAAGCATTAAAAACTTCCCCACACAGGGTTGCCTTCAGATGTCTTCTAAAAGTTGTGTAGTTCTTTATCTCCTCGACATCTGATCGGAAGGCATTCCACAGGGCAGGTGCCACCACCGAGAAGGCCCTCTGCCTGGTTCCCTGTAACCTCACTTCTCACAGGGAGGGAACTGCCAGAAGGCCCTCAGCGCTGGACCTCAGTGTCCGGGCTGAATGATGGGGGTGGAGACGCTCCTTCAGGTATACTGAGCCGAGGCCGTTTAGGGCTTTAAAGGTCAGCACCAACACTTTGAATTGTGCACAAATCTTCCTGGATATGCAGTGCTTGGAGGGGCCTACATTCAAGCTCTGTTAGAATTAAAGTAAGGAGGTTGGTGTTAGGGTTGGGCAGAGTGAACCCACCTTTTCGGAGACGCATAAATAGCCACCCATGCCACCTGCTTAGGCCTAACATCACAGAGGATGCTGCGTTGCAATTTTGGTCCCTGTGCGGATGGATGTGCATTATCCAAGAATTGCCATGCTCTCCCGTGACCTTTGCAACACTGCAGGGTCTCTGGAGACAACCTGTCTAATCTCACTCCACTTAATCTGTGTCCCCCAAAATGACAGTCCTGAGCAATTTCCACCGATAGCTCCGTTGCTTAGAGCGTGGTGCCGATAATGCTGAGGTTGCAGGTTCAATCCCAGAAAGGGGCAGCTGCATATTCTTGCATTGCAGGGGGTTCGAATAGATGATCCTCAGGATCCTTTCCAACTCTACAATTCTATGACTCTACGATAGGGTTACCATACGTCCGGAATTTCAAGGACCTACCCAGAATACTGCATTCAAAAGCAGAGTCCGGGTGGAGAAATGTCAGGGGAAATCTGGATGCATGGCCAAAAAAGATCTACAACTTTGGCCAAAAAAAACCCCCTACTTTTGTGTCCAGTTTTTCACTTTTCGAAATATGGCAACCCTATTCCATTATTCCGTTTTGGCCCAGCTGTGCTGTACTGCTTGCATTCATGTTAAGCCCTCTGCTACCGTAGTAACACTTGCAACCAGTAGGTGGTAGGGTTGCAAAGCAGCCCAAAATCAGGTCCTGACAGAATGTTATTGTCCTGGGCCAACTGCCAGAACAGGATACTATGAGGTGGGGAGAGGAGGTGTGTTTTATCTGTGTGTTTTACTCAAGCTTTCATCCACGGGGCAAGTCTGCCCGCTGCACCATGTGCTGCCACTGTGGGGAGTGAAAGGAAAAGTAGCATCCTCTCGGACTTCTCCCTTTGACTCTCCCCTCATGTGGGACAGCTTTTAAAAGGCTGCACTGAACATTTCTGAGGGCTGAATTGCTCGCAATGTTATTTCCCTCTTTTTCCATTTAGAGAACGTTTCGAAACCATTCTTCTTTGAGTCCCTGGTTTGCAAAATTGCGGGGGGGGGAGAGAATTAGCAGGGGTGTGCGGGGAGTTTCAGGGTGGAATCGGATCATGTTTGTGGTACATGACTGGATTTGTAATGGCTCATATTTTCTCCACGGTTAAGTCTTCAAAACCACAATGCAGCCTGTTCACACCTGTAGAACAGAAGGACTGGGGTGGTGCGTGAGATCCCAATCCCTTTACATAGGAGTAAACTTCATTGATTGGGACGCGGGTGGCGCTGTGGGTTAAACCACAGAGCCTAGGGCTTGCCGATCAGAAGGTCGGCGGTTCGAATCCCCACGACGGGGTGAGCTCCCGTTGCTCGGTCCCTGCTCCTGCCAACCTAGCAGTTCGAAAGCACGTCAAAGTGCAAGTAGATAAATAGGTACCGCTCCGGCGGGAAGGTAAACGGCGTTTCCGTGCGCTGCTCTGGTTCGCCAGAAGCGGCTTATTCATGCTGGCCACATGACCCGGAAGCTGTACGCTGGCTCCCTCAGCCAATAATGCGAGATGAGCGCCGCAACCCTAGATTCGGTCACGACTGGACCTAATGGTTAGGGGTCCCTTTACCTTTACCTTTTTAAACTTCATTTAATTTAGTGGGGATTTACTGCTAAGTAAGCAGGCATACTGGCCAAACTGCGAGAGGCAGTGAAGGATAGGCGTGCCTGGCGTGCTCTGGTCCATGGGGTTACGAAGAGTCGGACACGACTGAACGACTGAACAACAACAACAACAAGCAAGCCTAAGATCAGGCTGCGTGGCTGCCATCCTAGAATTACGGACTCCTATTTCCCCCCCTAATTCTTAAATACTTCGCCGCTGGCAGCTTAGTCTCTTAAGAGGCCTGGTTCGGATCAGCCCTAAACTTATTTACTCCGAACTAAGGCCCCACAGTCCAGTGGCACTTGCTCCCTAAAAGTGTGCTTAGGATTTGCAGCTTGAGCTAAAAGAACCAGGCAGCGAGGCTTCTCTCTTAATATGTGGGGTGACTTTAGGAAAATGATCCGGACTCAACATGGGTGGGAAGGGTAAACGCCCGCAGCCTCCCTTCCAGGGCTGTCGTGAGGTTTGCAATACTTTGAACACTTTTAACAATCTGAAGGGGACGATTCTCCAAATGATCAAACCCGAGCAACTTCCCTTAAGTTCCGCGGGCCTTCCACCTCTGCAGAGGGCACTCTGCACATGCTAAGAAGCTCCCGTTTCCTAAAACCCAAGACATCCTTTCCCACACTTCCCCTGGCAGATTTTTCTTAGGACTGCATTTGCCAAGTTTTATTTTGCGTTTGTGCACAGCCTGCAAATGGGAGACCCTCCCCGTGTCCGTTTTCCAGAGACAACCCCAGATTTCCAGGTGGTTCCTGATTCGGTTCCTTAGGATGTCCCTGTATTTTCATGGGAGAAATGTTGGAGGGTATGGAGTCGTGAGACCCCTGAGCCAAGGAAATAAGGAACTTTTAAAGACATCTGAACCCTATATATGGGATGCTTTTTCTTTTTTGCTTAATGGGTGACGTATAAATAATAAAATTATCGTTGTTGGTTGTTATCACTATGGAACAGGAGGTCCCTCTTTTCCCGGGAGGAATGTTGGAAGGCGTGCAAAAACCAAAGCGAATGCGATGCGCGCTCTCCTCGAGTAAACCCATTGCACGCCACGGGCTTTACTTCGGAGCAAACGAAGGCGTGCAACGTTTGCACGAAACCGTGTAGTGCGTTTTATTATTTTATTTTATTTTTATTGCGAGGAGGAACTGAGCAAGCAGCAAGGAGAGAAGCAAAGGCGGCCAAGCCGCGGACGCAGCGCTTTGTTCGCGGCGTCCATGATGTGGAGCTTTTGGCGGGAAGCGGCGGCCGCGAGACGCGAAATGGCGGCGGAGGAGAGAGGGGGCGGGACCGGAGGTGGAGGGGGCGGGGCCTCGGAGCAGCACAAAGGGCTGGAAGGAAAACCCGGAGCGGAAAAGCGAGGCTCGGAGCGGGGGAGAAGCGGCTCCGGTTGTTGCTCCAGGGCTGGGCGGGAAGGGGAAGAGGGAGCAAAGCTCCCACGAAAGCTGCTCCGTCCTCAGGGCCAACCCCCCCCCAAAAAAACAGGGATGCTCGAGCCGAGGCAAGGCAGCGTGGGATAACGACCAACCCGAAGAGGTGTCCAGCGGTTGGGTGGAGCCTCCGTGTTCAGGAGTAGTTTACCCCGGAATGTTCAGAAAGATGGGAGGAGCGAAATAATATCTCGGGGATGGGCAGCATTGGAAGCAGGCAGCGGGATGAGGCTTAATATATGTTTTTTTGTGTGTGTGTGTGTGTGTGTGTATTATATACACACACACAAACAAACATATATTAAGCCTCATATATTATTTGCCCTGATCCAGAGGAAGGCATGCTTAATCTGCAGCCCTTATGCATGGGAGTTTGGGTTGGGATTGCTGAGGTCTCTCTCCCTGGTGCAGTTTTCTGCCGCCACGGCAGCTGTTTAAATAGAAACCCAAGTTTTCCCGGCGAGCAGGTTGCGCAGGAAAAATGAAGAAATCCTACATGAGCTTTTGCGTGGGCGCGTTTTGATGTCTGGAAAGGCCAATCCTGCTTGTTCGTTTTTAATGATGTGAAGACTTTTTGTAATTTGCTGAGGCGGACTCGGTGATTATTTTTTTAAAAAAAACAGGCAGGAGTTCCTGCAGTTTCATGGTTGCAACTTGCCAGGTTCAAAAAGGGCGAGGGCTCCTCTATCCCGGTAATTGCCCTTCCCTAGGGCTGCACCAGCTATGGGGCTGGGGCATGGAAGGAGAACAGGGCTGTCCCATGCGGCCCTGGACTCTGAGATGCTCTTCCCAGGAAGGCCCACCTGGCCCCAGCATTGATATATTATTGGTATTTTTTTGCTGTGCCCTTATTGCAAACTTGCTGTTGACAATGCTGAGCACTCTTAATGTTCAATTGTTTAAAAAAAAAAGTGTGTGTTTTATAAGTGTTGTGTCAGAGTCACCTCGTGACAACAGTCTTCTATTAGGTGACTAATGAAATAAATAAAAAACAGCAAGGTAACCATAATTCATAACCATTCTCCTTTGCCTAGCACTTTGTGGTGGATTCAAAGCAATACAAATGCATTAGGTGTGATTTTTTTTTACAGCAGACCTGGCAGGTAGGTCAAGATTATCTCCCATTCTGCAGATAAGGGAACTGAGGCCACCTAATGAGCTTGTGGCAAAAGTGAGGACTTGAATCCTGGGCTTAGAATCAGAATTGAAGAGTTGGAAGGGACCCCGGGGGGTCATCTAGTCCAACCCCCTCTGCAATGTAGGAATCTCAACTAACGTATCCTGATTTACACCCCAGGGAGCCTTTGACTGTCGGTGGGAGGGATTCAAGCCAAGAAAGTGGGTTAAAGGACTCTGTTGCATCCAGCGCAGCAAACCCACCTCTTAAAAATAATAATGACATTTTGCGTGCCCTTGTAGGGCTGGATGTATTTCCAAGTTGCTTACTGAAGAGGGGCAGATTGAAGGTGGTTGGGCGTGGGGAAGGATGCATTAAAAAACAAAGTTTCTTGTACACACCAAAAATAAGGGAGCATTCGAATGCGGCACATGCACACCAGCAGCTGAGGCGATTCTACGATTTGCAGTCCACGCAAATGAATGCGACATCAGATGCGATGGGCCATCAAAGCTGCCTGCGCCACTTGTGTGTCCACACATGCAACCAGAGTACAAGCTGCCTACGTCACAAAAGGAGCGGCATTGTTACGACTGCAAGAAAATGAGTTCTGTAAAGTTTGCTTTTCACCCTGTTGTCTTCTGACTTTCTGATTTGTGCACGCTATATATTTAAAGTACTGTTTCAGGATTGGGGGGTTGGTTTGGATGCCATCTTCGGGTCTCAACCAAGCCTGTGATTTTGCATCTGCAGAATTGTAGTTTGCAGTAGGAAGGACTGCTGAAGTGCTCAGCACTAGTCTCTTAGTTAAGTTAATGGCCCCCGGCTGGGCCTGTATGCACTCCATTTACATGTCTAAAGAGCTGGTGAAGCTCTTTCAGAAGATGCTGATCTTCCTTCCCAGAACAATAGGCCAGGAATTAGTCTTTTTAAGTCTTGGCAGAAACTGGAAAGAAATACAGGGGCTTATCTTTTTTCTGTGCACAGAACCCAAAGCTGTGGCTTTGGGGACCTCTCACTGCCCCCCAAACCTAATTGGGAAACAAGATCTGTTGGGAGTGTTGATGCTGTGCAAATGAAACCACGTGTCCTAAAGACCCCACAGTCTCCAGTGACTTCCAGTCCAAGGCAACCAATTCTGCATCCAATTCTGGGCACCACCATTTGACAAATTGGAACGTGTGCAGAGGAGGGCAACCAAAATGGTCTGGAAACCAAGCCTGATGAGAAACAGTTGGGTATATTTAGCCTGGAAAAGAGGAGACTGAGAAGAGATACAATAGCCATCTTCAAATATCGTAAGGGCTGTCACATGGAGGAGGGAGCATGCTTGTTTTCTCCTGCTCCGGAGGGTAGGACTCGAACCAATGGCTTCCAGTTGCAAGAAAGGAGATTCCGACTAAACATTTGGAGGAACTGTCTGACAGTAAGAGCTGTCCAGCAGTGGAACCGAGAGTGGTGGACTCATTTTTTGACAGAATTACAAGCCTGGTAGACGAAGGGAACACGGTGGATGTAGCCTATCTTGATTTCAGCAAGGCCTTTGACAAGGTGCCCCATGATATTCTTGTAAAGAAGCTGGTAAAATGTGGGCTAGACAATGCTACCATTCAGTGGATTTGTAACTGGCTGACTGACCGAACCCAAAGGGTGCTCATCAATGGCTCCTCTTCATCCTGGAGAGAAGTGACTAGTGGGGTGCCACAGGGTTCTGTCTTGGGCCCAGTCTTATTCAACATCTTTATCAATGACTTGGATGATGGGCTTGAGGGCATCCTGATCAAGTTTGCAGATGACACCAAATTGGGAGGGGTGGCTAATACCCCAGAGGACAGGATCACACTTCAAAATGACCTTAACAGATTAGAGAACTGGGCCAAGGCAAACAGGATGAATTTTAACAGGGAGAAATGTAAAGTACTACACTTGGGCAAAAAAAATGAAAGGCACAAATACAGGATGGGTGATACCTGGCTTGAGAGCAGTACAAGTGAAAAGGATCTAGGAGTCTTGGTAGACCACAAACTTGACATGAGTCAACAGTGTGATGCAGCAGCTAAAAAAGCCAATGCAATTCTGGGCTGCATCCATAGGAGTATAGCATCTAGATCAAGGGATGGAATAGTACCACTGTATTCCGCTCTGGTCAGACCCCACCTGGAATACTGTGTCCAGTTCTGGGCACCACAGTTCAAGAAGGATACTGACAAGCTGGAACGTGTCCAGAGGAGGGCAACCAAAATGGTCCAAGGCCTGGAAACGATGCCTTATGAGGAACGGCTTAGGGAGCTGGGTATGTTTAGCCTGGAGAAGAGAAGGTTAAGGGGTGATATGAGCTCATACCAAGAACAAACTTAGTTGGTCTCTGAGCAGGGCCGTCTTAAGCATATCCGGTGCCATGGTGCAAAGATCCCTCTGGCGCCCCCCCCCCCGTTTCCGAGAGGTTTTTTTTTTTGAGGACAGCGGGGCTGGAGGAGGTGGGCAGCGGCTGGAGGGTAGCTCCTCCAGCTCAGTTGGCCACTTTGTGCCGCGGTGGCCACAGCAGACGGAGGCTCCAGGCACGGCGCTGCTTCGGCGCGGCATGGCGGAGGTGGGCGAGGGCAGTGAGCTGATGCCAGGAGGCACCGCGTCCAGCCTCCGCCTCTTCCCTGGCGCCCTCTAGAACTTGGCACCCTGGTGCCCCACACCACTAGCCTCTATGGGTAAGACACACTCTTAAGGTGCTACTGGAAGGAATTTTTTTATTTTGTTTCGACTACGGCAGACCAACACAGCAACCTACCTGTAACTATAACAAATAACAGTGCACCTTGAGTCCAGATAGGCCCTATTTTGCCCACCCTTCCCCCCCCCCATTATCTTCTGACCCCTTGGAGCTCGGCCACCCAGTTCGGCAGAGCAGCTCAACCTGTTTCCCGTCTCGCCTCGAGGAGAACCCATGTGAGAAGGGAGCCTCTTTCCCTCCCAACGCCTTGCCTCTCGGCCGCCTCTCCTGGCTCCTCTCTCGGGGTTGGGAGAAGGATCCTGGCACCTCCATGCGCATGAGCACATTTGGCATGCATGCTCACTTCCCAGTGTGCCAGCCCAGCGTAAAGGGAGCGCCCTCAGTGGCACATCCAGCTCAGCTTGTCGAACAGGTTTGAGGCATAGAGCGCATCCGCCGCGACTCCCCGCAAGTGTTCCGTGTTGGCATAGTGGTGGCAAGCCAAGTGGAGCTGCCTGGAAGTCCGGAGGTTGCTGTTCCAGGTGACCGCATGGCACCATTGTACGGTGTGCATGGAGAGGCGCTGCTTTGCTCTGGTGCAGTGGGTTGAACATTATAATTTCACAGGGCGCACTGCAGCAGCGCACTGTGTCTCCTTCGCTGTGCCGCCAGGGCAGGGCAGTGCCTGGCAGGGCTCTGGCGCATCGTCTCTGCACTCTCCCCACAAGCAGGTGCTCTCAGGCCCCTCAGCAGCTGGGCAGGCCATGTGGCTGGGCAGGCGTCCAGCTCATCATGTGCCCAGGATGCATGCGCTCCCACAAACACTGTACGGCCGGTCTCTTCCAGCTCGTCCTTCCTCTGAGCCGGGCACCTTGGGGTTGCCCTCTCACGCTTGCATGGAGGAGCACTGGAGAGGCTGAGAGCAGTGCACAAAGCAGATGTCAAGAAGGACTCTGCTCCTGCCAGCCTAGATGCCAACAGCTCTGCAGCAGCCCATGGAAGGGAACAGGGAGAATTATTTGCTGGAGAATTCCTCAGAAGTCAGGCCAATGCTGAACTAAGTTTGCTTCTGGGTGTCCTGTTCGTTGAGCATCCATCCTGATTTGTTTGCCCAAAGTGGGCAGGTCGGTTAGACGGTGCCAGCAGTTTACTGGGGATTCATTCTGGCTTGGTTGAGGAAAGGCTGGCCGAGGAGGAGGAGAGGGCTACTAGCCACGATGGCCAGGCTCTGCTTCCGCAGCAATACTTCTGAATCCAAGTTTCTGGAGACCACAGGAGGGGAGAGTGATCTTGTACTCAAATCTTTCTCGCAAACTCTCTTTTCCTTCACACTCAGTTTCCCTGGCAACCTTCCAACCCCCCCCCCATCTCTGTTCACACCTCAGGACAAGGGGGGGAGCAGTTCTCTTGCATTGCCAATGGCCCTCAGTGGCCCCCCCAATTGTTTCTTAATGGCCCTAGCCTGGCCAGGTCCTTTTGCATAGCCGCTCTGCAGCTTGTATTTCTCCCTTTGCATCCCAAATAGCCAAAATCCTATGATTTATTAATTTCTAGGGTTTAGTGGGGTCCCGCCCCAATCAATAACGCAACGGTGTCATCTGGAGTCACCATTAAAAGCCAGCAAGCGACTCCAGAACAATGGTCTAGTATCAAAGCATGCCTTGTATAACAACATTTTGGAGGTCCCGAGCCACAAAGTTGTTAGACTGGTTTCAACCAGGGCCAGGGCCTTTTCAGTACTGGCCCCAACTTGGTGGAACACTATGTCACAAGAGACCAGGGCCCTGCGGGATTTGACATCTTTCCGCAGGGCCTGCAAGACAGAGCTGTTCCGCCTGGACTTCGGGTTGGACTCAGTCTGATGTTTCCTCCCCTATGGTTTTGATTATGGGCGATAAATGAAGCGGCTTTTTAAATTTTAAACTGTATTTTAATCTGTATTTTAATTAACGTTTTTTCTTTCTTTTATACGTTATTGTAATTTTATTGATGTTAGCCGCCCGGAGCCCGGTTTCAGCTGGGAAGGGCGGGGTATAAATAAAATTTATTATTATTATTATTGTAGAAGCAGGAAGCTTCATGGACCCATGTGGGTGTCGACTGCACTTGCTACTTTTGTTGAGAATTCACTGTGATTTCCTTCAGTGGGGTGATTCCTCAAGAGCCCGGTGAGTGCCCGCCTGCAGTTAAGAAATCTCCGCTGTTGCATAGCGCTCTCTTGCAAATCTGCCGTTAAAAGGAAGCCTCTGCTCATTCTTGACCACAAAGTGTTTGCCCAGATAAAACGCTTGCGTCACTTCCAGAAAGCACTCTTTGCAGAAAGCAAGTTCTAGACGTTGAACATCCTTGAGCATTTGCCAGGTGCCCCGGGGCGGAGGGGCCAACTGTTGCCTGGAGACGCTAGAGGAAGACCTCACTGCCTAGGTCCCTCCTCCCCCCCTGAAAAAAGATACACCTGGTCTTTGCATGCTACTTCCCTTCCTCTCCTGGTGTTCACATGCATTTCCTCCTCCTCCGTCACACAAACACACAATTGCCCTCTGCTTCTCCTCACCTCGTAAAACCAGCAATTCTACGCCCAGGTGGAGAGAAGCAGGAGGCCAAAGTCAGGGGATGTTGTCCTTGAATTCATTAAAGGTAAAGGGACCCCTGACCGTTAGGTCCAGTCACAGACGACTCTGGGGTTGCGGCGCTCATCTCGCTTTACTGGCCGAGGGAGCCAGTGTACAGCTTCCGGGTCATGTGGCCAGCATGGCTAAGCCACTTCTGGCGAACCAGAGCAGCGCACGGAAACGCCGTTTACCTTCCCGCCGGAGAGGTACCTATTTATCTACTTGCACTTGGAGGTGCTTTCGAACTGCTAGGTTGGCAGGAGCTGGGACCGAGCAACAGGAGCTCACCCCGTCACGGGAATTCGAACTGCCGACCTTCTGATCGGCAAGCCCTAGGATCTGTGGTTTAACCCACAGCGCCACCCGCGTCCCCCTTCATAGCTGTCAAGTTTTACCTTTTCTCACGAGGAAGCCTATTCGACATAATGGAATTTCCCTTAAAATAAGGGAGAACTTGACAGCTATGCCTTGAATTAATAGATGCTTCCAAATGTGGGTGATTTAGCTGCACCCAGTTGAAGCAACATGACCGTTCCAAAACATTTGCAGGTGCGAACAGTATTGAAAGCAGGATTGTGTATAACTGCCCCAGTACCACCATGAATGCAAATAATAATGAAGGCACTACAGAAAGGACTCATCCTGATTTGCTTGTGGCGAGACTAGACGACATCGCATCAAGCGTTACCCCACCCTTTTTGCTATATTTTACTGCCACTTTCCTTATCACAAAATATCCAGCCTTTTGGAGAAGTGGGTTGGTTTAGCAAGAGCTCCAAATCAGCTTGAGAACATATGAAGAGCCTGCTGGATGAGGCCCATGGCCCAACAAGTTCAGTATCCTGTTCCCACAGTGGCCAACCAGATGCCTGTGGGAAGCAAATGTCAATTCGGGTTTCCAGCAGATTGATGTTTGCTCCGATTGAGCTTTAAAGAGCAGCTTTTTGCAGAGAAGGCTCTGGAGCAAAAAAAGAGCGCTTCGACATAGAGCTTTAAATCACGGACCGTGCCTGGAAAGAGAGGAGAACATGTAAGTGTGGATAAGCCGGCTGTGTAGACTTGTGATATTCCAAGCAGTCCTTGACTTGAGCTCTGGTTAGCATAGTCTAATATTAAGTCCTTATCCTACACTCGGCACGGCAGAACAAATTAATTGCATCTGAATTTTGTAGCCCGGTTAAGATTCTACGATGCTGCTTACATCACTCAGAAAACTGCTGTGTATCTTGGGTTATGCAGATGCAAAGAACCTGGGATCTCGTGCAACAATGGAGTGCTGATCATGTTCCCTTTAGCCTTTTGAAAACACCACATGAAACCACCACAGGTTGCTCAAGGCTGTAGATCCCCCTTCAACTTAGAATCCGGGTTTCCCCAGCCCACGCATCGCCCATCTTTCCCTCCCCATCAACGAAGGGAAACTGCAATGCACCACTCTGCTCAGTCGTGAGACGAGCTAGGCAGCACAGATATTGATCATCTGCTACCAGAGCCAAGACGGACGGTGCGTGGGCGTCTTCTCGTCACCGGGCCTGTGGCCAAGCACACGGGCGCCGGCGGCAGAGATGGAATGCCAACCTCTCCTTCCTCTTTCTCTGTGCAGCAGCCATCGGGTGCTGGACCACAACGAAGCCTCATCATGCGGTTTCTGAGAATGTGCAAAAGCGCCAAATGCAGCGCCAGAGTAGAACGTGCTGGAGAGCTCTTAAGCCAGCAGCATGGAGGTTGCACATCCTCATTGCTTCCTGGTTGGATCAGGAAAAATGACCCTTTTCGTCTTGCGCAATCCATCTCCTCTAATCGTCAGCCGCAAATGCCCTGCAAGAGAGGCTCCCAATTGGAGCAAGCCAGACCTTATAGTTTGCTGCAACACACACCCACACCCTGCAAAACTTTGGCACAGGTTTGGAGAGGATCCCAATTTGGGGGGTTCATCGTTAATTTTCCTCTTTCCTCCAAGCATCTGCATTCAGCGGGTCACTTTGATAGGCGGGTGGAATAGGCAAACCTGTCCATTTTGGTTTCTCTCACTTCTCGTTTATTTTAGCCAGTGTGGTGTAGTGGTTAAGAGCGGTAGACTCGTAATCTGGGGAACTGGGTTCGCTTCCCCGCTCCTCCACATGCAGCTGCTGGGTGACCTTGGGCTAGTCACACTTCTTTGAAGTCTCTCAGCCCCACTCACCTCACAGAGGGTTTGTTGTGGGGGAGGAAGGGAAAGGAGAATGTGAGCCGCTTTGAGACTCCTTCGGGTAGTGATAAAGCGGGATATCAAATCCAAACTCTTCTTCTTCTCCTTCTCCACATGTTCACACATTACCAAGCTTGTTCCTTTCTTTCTTCTTTTTTTAAGCCCTCGTGAAAAGCCTTCAGCAAATTTCTCCTTGATATGCACATATTTCACTATGAGCACTATGTACATTTTTTGTCACCGATCACTTGTCTGGAAAAACCAAGTTGCAAAATTCAGAGAAGCATCAGTTTTGAAGGACAGCTGCGTTTGGGTGTGAATATTGTTTCAGAAAGTTGTTGTTCCAGTATACCTGAAGGAGCGTCTCCACCCCCATCGTTCAGCCCGGACACTGAGGTCCAGTGCCGGGGGCCTTCTGGCGGTTCCCTCACTACAAGAAGCCAAGTTACAGGGAACCAGGCAGAGGGCCTTCTCGGTAGTGGCGCCCGCCCTGTGGAACGCCCTCCCTTCAGATGTCAAAGAGAACAACAACTACCAGACCTTTAGAAGACATCTGAAGGCAGCCCTGTTTAGGGAGGCTTATAATGTTTAATAGATTGTTGTATTTTAATGTTCTGTTGAAAGCCGCCCAGAGTTGCTGGGGAAACCCAGCCAGATGGGCGGGGTATAAATAATATATTATTATTATTATTATTATTATTATTATTATTATTATTATTAAAGTGCAGGTTACATGTAGTCTCGCCTTTAAACGGGGACTAAATCAAATATCTCCTACATTACAATGGTGCCAGGCGATTCCAGGTCAAAGGAAAGAATCGTGACCAGCCTTTTAAGGACACTTTTTCTGGTCCCACCTTGAAAGAAATACCCTTTGCATTCCCAGCTTGGATTTAAGCCAGGACTGCAAGAGAAGAATTTAGGCTATGATGCTAGTAGCCCCTGTAACTTGCCCTTACTCCTTCCTGAACATTGGCAGGTCACAAAGAAGGTAACAGTTTTGCGCCCGGGGCAAAAGTCCCATGGCCCCCCCCCCATGATATGCCACTGTAAATAAATTAATGGCCTTGGGGGAGCCTTGCCAGCTAACCGAAGGCATCTGGCACAAGAGCTGGGTAAGCATTTATAGATTTCTCCTCTGAAACTGACACTGTGACCCAAACTGCTTCAGGATGTGGGCAGGGGTAAAGCAAAAGTCAACCCCAAGGCAGGCTGGCAGGAAGGAAGGTTGAGCCCTTGGGGTTTAACCAGGGAGGGGCAAATCTCTTAATTTTGTTCGGTTTCGATCTTGAAGTCTGTTCTCAACATTTCGGCAGCAGCGGGCAACTTGCTTTTAAATCCTCGTGGAAATTCAGCAGCATTTCCGAGCAAAATTCTCCTAATAAGCACATTTTTGGAATGCAAGGTTTTTAAAACTGCTAGGTGCATTTTTGAAAGGGATGCGCCCAGCTATAATACCCTGTTTCCCCTTTTTTAATACGTAGTCATAAAGTAAGCCATGGCATTGTTTTTTTTACCTTTGTGAGAAGTAAGACGTACCCCAAAAGTAAGCCGTGGTGCCGCCATTGTTCCCGTCGCCTCCTCAGCCCCTCCTGCATGCGCAGGGAGCCAGCGAACCAGTGAGGCATGGGGGGAAAACGCGCCTCTTGCAGAGTTCTGCCCCGCCTGCTTAGCACGCAGGGAGAGGCGCGGGGGGGGGGGAGAAAGACGCCTCTTCCTGCCCCGCCTGTTCCCCGTGCGCAGGGAACCAGCGAAAGGCGCGCGCAGGGGGGGAAACGCGCCTCTTGCGGAGTTCTGCCCCGCCTGCTCAGCGCGCAGGGGGAGGCTGTACTGTACCATACTGACGTAATAAAAATAAGACATCCCCCTGAAAATAAGCCACCCTGTGTTTTTTTGAGGGGAAAAAATTATAAGACGGTGTCTTAAAAAGGGGGAAAGACGGTACATTTGTAGACGCTATTTTCACTACTATGTATGTTTTTGTACACATTGCTTGGTTGGAGAACCGCGCTGCCCAATTCAGAGAAGTGCTAGTTTCAGTTTCAGCTCCTGAGGTGTGAATGAGAGAGTTTCTCACTGAAATGCAAACAAAACCTATTTTCTCCTTCCATCTCTAGGTGTATCTAAAAGGTCAGACTTGCACATTTCCCAGCTCTCTGACATGCCCACATGAGTTCCTTCTTCACCAACAACAGGTCCTCTGCGGGAAAACTGCATAAAAATTGTAACCCATCAATTAGCACTTAGCACATTTAATGGCATACAATACCATACAATCGCACGTCAGGCATTTATGTAGTATAATAGAATGCCATTAAAATATGTCAGGAATATTTAAAAAGCAGGGGAAATTTGAGGAAAGAAACATTGGATCTTTCCAAACCATGGAGGGCAATTCCTGATGGTTGTTTTTTTTTGGGGGGGGGGGGATTTAATTGCATACCAGCAAATTACCTTGACACAACTTCGTCTGACCTCCCCACCTAAAAAAATCAGAATGAACGCTCAGCATTTAGCTGTCATACTCACTGGGTTGTCTCCCTGCTTATTTAACTTATATGCAGAATTCATCATGCGAAAGGCTGGACTGGATGAATCCCAAACCGGAATTAAGATTGCCGGAAGAAATATCAACAACCTCAGATATGCTGACGACACAACCTTGATGGCAGAAAGTGAGGAGGAATTAAAGAACCTTTTAATGAGGGTGAAAGAGGAGAGCGCAAAATATGGTCTGAAGCTCAACATCAAAAAAACTAAGATCATGGCCACTGGTCCCATCACCGCCTGGCAAATAGAAGGGGAAGAAATGGAGGCAGTGAGAGATTTCACTTTCTTGGGTTCCATGATCACTGCAGATGGTGGCAGCAGTCACGAAATTAGAAGATGCCTGCTTCTTGGGAGAAAAGCAATGACAAACCTAGACAGCATCTTAAAAAGCAGCGACATCACCTTGCCGACAAAGGTCCGTACAGTTAAAGCTATGGTTTTCCCAGTAGTGATGTATGGAAGTGAGAGCTGGACCATAAAGAAGGCTGATCACCGAAGAATGGATGCTTTTGAATTATGGTGCTGGAGGAGACTCTTGAGAGTCCCATGGACTGCAAGAAGATCAAACCTATCCATTCTGAAGGAAATCAGCCCTGAGTGCTCACTAGAAGGGCAGATCCTGAAGCTGAGGCTCCAATACTTTGGCCACCTCATGAGAAGAGAAGACTCCCTGGAAAAGACCCTGATGTTGGGAAAGATGGAGGGCACAAGGAGAAGGGGACGACAGAGGACGAGATGGTTGGACAGTGTTCTCGAAGCTACAAACATGAGTCTGACCAAACTGCGGGAGGCAGGGGAAGACAGGAGCGCCTGGCGTGTTCTGGTCCATGGGGTCACGAGGAGTCGGACACAACTAAATGACTAAACAACAACAAGCAAGCAAGCAGAGGTGGAGCAGGAAGACGGCATGCTATTTTTAAACCCAGGAGCTTGTGGGGCTGGGACGGCTCTCTTCTGTCTGCAGCTCCCCTTGCTGGGCTCTTCTGGTGCCAAGCCAGAGACGGCGAAAGCCAGCCGTGTCTCGCTGCCGGCCGCACCCTTGTCTCGTTCGAAACTATTACAGCTCTCCGGCTGCCAAGGAGCTGTTTCGTCGGGAGGCGGGGGGAAAGCACCCGAGGCGGCAACAGAAGCCGCTTGTCTCAGGGAGAACAACGCCTGCCTCTGTGTGGCAACACAGAGAGACCCACACATATGCAAAGGACTGGCCGGCCCCCTGAGAGAGGCTCCCACTCAGGAGAGCTGTGACTCACAAGGTGGCGCATGCCCTCACCAACAAACGGGGTTGCGCATGAAGGAGCACGCCTGCTGACTCTCTCGCTCTCAAAACACACACTGAATCACAGACTCGTAGAGTCGGAAGGGGCCAGCAAGCAAAGAAGAATGGCAAACCAAGTTGATGGACTATGCCGAGATGGCAAAATTAACTGGGAAGTTCAGGAATCGAGAAGACGAGAATTTTTTTTAAATAAAAAAAAAAGAATGGGAAATGTTTATAATGTACTAGCTGACCCGGCCACGCCTTGCTGTGGCTGATTTGGTGAATTGCAAAAGTAAGATACAGTATGAAAGAGAAAGCGTATGTTTACTTACACCTTATCTCGTTGAAGTTCAGTCTATGTGATCTCCGTTTGCCCCTCCCGTTTTTGTCTTCGTTTCTACAACTGTTTATTACTACGTCGCAAACCACGAAAATTGCGATTCTTCCCGGCATGGCTGTATACCCGCCGGCGGAGCCAGCAGTAGTGTTTGTGGGCAGTCTGTCTGTCGATTGGATGGTGGTAGTGACGTCAGGAAAGGAGGAGGAGGGGTCAGAAACAGGTGTGTTGTGCTGTGCTATTTAACGTCCACTGGAGGGTGCTATATTTTTTTTTGCACAAAATCACATTTTTACCTGGGAAAGGTGTGGTATTTGTGCAATGTAAGTACATATGATCACTCCCATATGGGCATGGAACTTTGTGTCCAAATTTGAACGGAATCGATCAAGCGGTTACGGAGAAAGGCGATTGTTAACAAACATCCAATTTGAAGGACTTTATATATATAGATATACAAAAACATTGTAAGCAGGTCAAAACATTAGCAGGGTTTTAAACACACTTATAATGTAACAGAAAGTACAGAAGTGCAGGTTGCGGCACTCATCTCGCTTTACTGGCCGAGGGAACCGGCGTACAACTTCTGGGTCATGTGGTCAGCATGACTAAGCAGGGACCGAGCAACGGGAGCTCACCCCGTCACAGGGATTCGAACCGCCGACCTTCTGATCGGCAAGCCCTAGGCTCTGTGGTTTAACTCACAGCGCCACACTCTTTTTTTACCTGCTCCAATTAGTTTTGCAACTGTGCTGGAAGGCCCATGTGCTGATTTCCCAGCCTGCCAATTTGCAAATCCCTCCACTGTGAGTCTCCGGTGCTTTCCCCCCTCAAAAGAAGGATGGTGCCCTGAATTTTCTGCCTCTCCGTGAAGGAGCGGGAATGAAAAACAATGTCCAGACCAGCAGAAGCCAGGTCTGCTTAGCTTCTGACATTCCCGATACCTGGCTCACCAGAGCCAGACAAGAGGACCTCAAAGAGCCTCAGACATGCCAACCAACTACCGGGAATTATTCCAAAAAACCTTGTACTAATTGGTTGCTAACTCCACATAATCCACTCAGACAGGGAACATTTTAGCGTAATCAGACGGCCTGGCTTCACCAAGCCCCCCTTCTGGCTTCCCTCCCAGGAGAGGCTGCGGCTTAGATTAAGTTTCAGAAAGTCAAGCATCAGATTTCCATCTCCTCGGTCTTAGCAAACGGCCATTCCTGGATTGAGCTGCAACGTTTCATCCTGAGGTTGGGGGTGGGTGGTACTGATTTGGCCCCCCAGGTCCCCTTGGGACTCTCCCTAGGCCAGGTCCCCTCGTTCGCCCTCCTCTGTGCCATCCTAGAGCGCTTTTTAAAAAATTGTTTTGCCTGGATGAAAGATGGAGCGGATGTTCCAGGCAGGTATCAAAGCCTCTGGCTTTTGCAGGGCTGAAATGTCACCTACCTTAGGTACGATGGTAAGAGTTGCATTCGTTCCTCTCCGCATTTTTGCCTCTGCCCCTCATCCAACCTAACCATGTGGCCCCCTGAAGCTTCCTCACAAAGGAATGTGGCCCTCAGGCTGTAAAAGATTCCCTAACCCTAATTTAAACATTGATCCATTATTATTTTTAAGTGTCCCTGATTTAAACAGCAGCGGAATTTTCTTTCTTTCTTTAGTGGTTAACGGCGCAAGAATTTACCAAATAAATAGATAAATAAATAAATAAAATGTGGGTGTCAGGCACTGCTGTAGAAGAGGCGATCCTCCTTTTCTCTTGTACATGTCTGATCTGCGCATTGCAGGGGGTTGGACTAGATGACCACTGGGGTCCCTTCCAGGATTCTGTGAGTTTTAACCCCTCCACCCAGAAAATGTTAAAATATAACCCTAGGACAAAGGGAAGGGTGGTGAACCATTAAGAAAGCCATTGAGAAGGCAAAGATGAGGAATGGGACAGGGCCCTCCTGCTGCTCTGAGTCAAGACAAAAAGAGACTTTTGGGATGCAGAGTGGAGAGTTTAAGAGGGGGGTTGCAGTGATGTTGCAGGCTGCAAAATAAGCTGGTGGCGCTGTGGGTTAAACCACCAGAGCCTAGGGCTTGCCGATCAGAAGGCCGGCGGTTCGAATCCCCGTGACGGGGTGAGCTGCCGTTGCTCGGTCCCAGCTCCTGCCAACCTAGCAGTTCGAAAGCACGTCAAAGTGCAAGTAGATAAATAGGAACCGCTCTGGCGGGAAGGTAAACGGCGTTTCCGTGTGCTGCTCTGGTTCGCCAGAAGTGGCTTAGCCATGCTGACCACATGACCCGGAAGCTGTACGCCGGCTCCCTCAGCCAATAACGCGAGATGAGCACCGCAACCCCAGAGTCGGACACGACTGGACCTAATGGTCGGGGGTCCCTTTACCTTTACCTTTAGGCTGCAAAATAAGCTGGAGAGAGGGTCAGTCACGTTTTCCTGTCTGATTTCCGTTTGGATCCAAGGCTGCGGTTCTGGGAGACGCCAGACCATCTTGGACCATGATGCTGGGAGACCCTCCATCGCAGGCTCAGGTTGCAAGGTAAAGGGACCCCTGACCATTAGGACCAGTCGTGAACGACTCTGGGGTTGTGGCGCTCATCTCGCTTTACTGGCCGAGGGAGCCGGCATACAGCTTCCAGGTAATGTGGCCAGCATGACTAAGCCGCTTCTGGTGAACCAGAGCAGCGCACGGAAACGCCGTTTACCTTTCTGCCATCCCGGTACCTATTTATCTACTTGCACTTTGACATGCTTTCAAACTGCTAGGTTGGCAGGAGCAGGGACTGAGCAACGGGCGCTCACCCCGTCGCGGGGATTCAAACCGCCGGCCTTCTGATCGACAAGCCCTAGGCTCTGTGGTTTAGATGCTGGGAGACCCTCCATCGCAGGCTCAGGTTGTATATATGTGTAAATGAACCATATATCCCACAGTCTCCGCTGTGCCTCATTTCCAAAAGGAAACACAGACCCTGCGTAAGCGTTCCTTCCTGGAACCCTGGGAACCCCTGGGGTCAGGGCCGGTGCCTCCATTTAGGCGAACTAGGCAGCTGCCTAGAGCGCCAAAATGGAGGGGGCGCTGGCCAGCCTGCCCCCCGCCCCCGCCCGCCCCAACCAGCGGCGGAGCGAGCAGGTTGGAGTGAAAACCGTGGTGGCGGGGGCGCCAAAATGGAGGGGGCGCTGGCCAGCCTGCTCCTCGCCCCCCGCCGCCGCCCGGTGCCGCCCCAACCAGCGGCGAAAATCGCGGCGGGGCGGCCGGCGGCAGGGCACCGTACGTCATGCGTAATGACGTCACGTGGCCCGCCCCCTCGCCTAGGGCGCCAAAACCCCTAGCACCGGTCCTCCCTGGGGTGGCATGCAACAGTATTATATTCCCCCTCCCCTCCACGCTCTGTTCTTTCTCCATTCTGCCTTTTGCGGGGGGTGTGTGTGTGTGTGTGTGTGTGTGTGCAAGGCCTATGTGTTTTCATCCCGAATGTTCTTGGCCCTTCCTGCAAGCAGATGGCCCCCTGTGCTGGGAGCTGAGCCACGGAGGCAGAGAAGGAAGCCAGAGGAGAACTCAAAAAGGAGGATTTCAAAGTATGCGCTGCAGAGGTACCAAGCGGCAAACCCAAGGAGTTCAGGCTGGAGAAAGCAGGAGGTTTGCAGTCCTCCTCCTCCGAGGAGGTGGATAGGGCAGAAGAATTGCCAAGACAGCAGGAGATACCCAGTGCAGATGCTTTGAAACTGAATATCTCTCCTCTTCTCCGACTTGCCTTTTGCCCTGGGCTTTTCTTGGGAGATGTCCCCCCTATTCTTGGCAGTTAAAGGAAGCTGTCCCAGACCTGGGCTTTCCAACTCCAAGCACAACATCCGTTGCAAAGCCAGAGATTGTGCTCCCTGCAAGCGACTAAGAGAGGCCCCCCAGAACCAGAGCAGCTCCACCGAAGCAGAACTCCCTGACTAGATCCCAGGGTCCTTTGCAAGAGCCAGTCTGGCTAAGCCTGGGCTATAGGCAACAGCTTACGGTTGCAATTGAAATTATTCAACCCCAGTTACAGGTAGATAGCCGTGTTGGTCTGTCATAGTCAAAACAAAATAAAAAAATTCCTTCCAGTAGCACCTTAGAGACCAACTAAGTTTGTTCTTGGTATGAGCTTTCGTGTGCATGCACACTTCTTCAGATACACTGAAACAGAAGTCACCAGACCCTTATATATAGTGAGAGGGTGGGGAGGGGTATTACTCAGAGGGGTGGTGGGAATGGGTGATAGGCTGGTAGCTGTGGTAAACCTGTTGACGACTGTTAACGACTGTAATTAGTCTTACAGGAAAAAGCAAGGGGTGAGAAGGTGAAAAAAGCTTTGTCATGTATAATGAGATAAGAATCCAATGTCTTTGATCAGACCAGATCTCTCCATGGTTTTAAGCTTGGTAATGAGTTGCAATTCAGCAACCCTTCTCACCCCTTGCTTTTTCCTGTAAGACTAATTGCAGTCGTTAACAGTCGTCAACAGGTTTACCACAGCTATCAGCCTATCACCCATTCCCACCACCCCTCTGAGTAATACCCCTCCCACCCTCTCACTATATATAAGGGTCTGGTGACTTCTGTTTCAGTGTATCTGAAGAAGTGTGCATGCACACGAAAGCTCATACCAAGAACAAACTTAGTTGGTCTCTAAGGTGCTACTGGAAAGAAAAAAAAATTATTTTGTTTTATTCAACCCCAGTTTGCCAATCAGGTTTATTCTCAAAATTTACAGACTTTCAGCCGCTTGCAAATCACACAGCAATGGAAATAGATCGACACAACGGGTGCTTCAAGCGGTTCCCCCAAATTCAGCTAAAAATGCAACGAAGAAGCCCGTATAAATGCATTTTCAGATGAATCCCACCTGTTTTGCAATGGGGGTTGAATAATTTTGATTGTACCACCTAGAGGATAGCTCTGTTGAAAGCAAGCTGAGCAGGCAGGATGTAAATAAATAAAAAAATCACCACCACCACCATCAGTGCTATTCTCTCTCTCTTTTTTTAATTTAAAATTTTACTTTATTGATTATTGTCATAAAATACATCAAAAACATATGTATAGAAAAAAAACAGTAACATAATAAACACATCAAAGTATATATTCAACATAAACAAGCTCATTCACCAGTAACATTCTACTACCAATGCTAAAGAAAGAGAAAAAAAGGGGGGAGGGGGGGAAAAGAGATAAGGAGAAGAAAAGGGGGGAAAAGAGGGAAGGAAGAAGAGAAAGAAAGAAAGAAAGAAAGAAAGAAAGAAAGAAAGAAAGAAAGAAAGAAAGAAAGAAAGAAAGAGAAAATGAAATAGAAAAGAGAAGTAAGAAAAAAAAGAAAAAGAATTAGAGAAAAAAATGAAAAAATCACTAAATAGTACATTAAACAAGAAGACTTCCACCGCTTTTTAGAAGAAAAATGGTGCCGGGATTCACATGAAGTTGTTACAGTAATTGCCAGAGTTTTAACATTTGGGGTGGGGGGAAAGTGTGCCAGAAAGATCGGGCGCTCTAAGCACAGAATTACAGCATTGTAGAGTTGGAAGGGACCCAAGGGTCATCTAGTCCAACCCCCTGCAATGCAGGGATCTCAGCAGTAAGCCACACTGCCTATTAAACATTCCAGGTGCAGCTTTTCCTAGCGATGAGCCAGACGCGGAAGGGGATGATGGCAGAGAGGGGGAAACGCAGATGAGAAGGAGGGAATGAAGGAGGGCTGAGGGCAGGATGAGGATCCAGGAAAGAATGAGACTCAGAGTGGGTGAGTCAGAGCGGAGGAGGCCTGGCTAGGCAGGAAGGCGAGGTGCGTTTATTTGTTTGCCATCTCCAGCGTTACGGTTGCCACCCAGCCCTCCCTGAGATGCCTCCCCTCCTGTTTACGGGAGAGAAGGGTGGCAGCTCGCCCTGCCATGCAAGTTAAAAATATCCCCAGCCCTTGCGGAAGCCGAACAAAGATCCAGCAGGATGGAGGAGGGGAGGGGAGGAGGCTGCTGCTCCCATCACATTTCTGTTGCCAGGATTATCCCTTGGAAGGTCGACCCCCCAACCCCCCGGAAGGTGCTCCCCATCCACCCTGCACAGAGGCCTTGTCCTGCATGCCCCTCTGGAAGGGAGACCTGGAGCTGGAGAGCCTTGGGGGCAGGATGCCAGGAAGCCAAGGAAGAGCTGGCCGCAACGGGTCTCTTGCTTTATGGCGGCCTCCCCCAAGCTGGCGCTCTCCAGATGCCCAAAACATCTGGAGGGATCAGCTTGGGAGTTTTAGTCCAGATGGGAGTTGTAGTCCAAAACATCTGGAAGTATCACGTTGGGAGTTTTAGTTCAGATGGGAGTTGTAGCCCAAAACATCTGGAAGGATCACGTTGGGAGTTTTAGTTCAGATGGGAGTTGTAGCCCAAAACAACTGGAGGGATCAGTTTGGGAGTTTTAGTCCAGCTGGGAGTTGTAGCCCAAAACATCTGGAGGGATCAGCTTGGGAGTTTTAGTCCAGCTGGGAGTTGTAGCCCAAAACATCTGGAGGGATCAGCTTGGGAGTTTTAGTCCAGATGGGAGTTGTAGTCCAAAACATCTGGAAGGATCACGTTGGGAGTTTTAGTTCAGATGGGAGTTGTAGCCCAAAACAACTGGAGGGATCAGCTTGAGAGTTTTAGTCCAGCTGGGAGTTGTAATCCAGAACATCCAGAGGGGACCAGCTGAAGGTGAAGCCTGTTTTGAAGGAATGCCTCAGAGTGCATCGGACTATGACCCGGGAGACCACGGTTCGAATCCCCACTCGGCCATGAAGTTCACTGAGCGTGGTTTTGGGTGCCAGTCACTGCCACTCAACCTAACCTACCTTGCAGGGTTGTTGTCCGGAGGATAAAAAATGGGGAAGGGGACCATTTACACCCCCTTTGAGCTCCTTAGAGGAAAAGGTGGTACATAAATAAGTAAATAGGATGTGGGTGGCGCTGTGGGTTAAACCACAGAGCCTAGGGTAGGGCTTGCCGATCAGAAGGTCGGCGGTTCGAATCCCCGCGACGGGGTGAGCTCCTGTTGCTTGGTAACTGCTCCTGCCCACCTAGCAGTTTGAAAGCACAGCAAAGTGCAAGTAGATAAATAGGTACCGCTCCAGCGGGAAGGTAAACAGCGTTTCCGTGCGCTGCTCTGGTTCGCCAAAAGCGGCTTAGTCATGCTGGCCACATAACCCGGAAGCTGTACGCCGGCTCCCTCGGCCAGTAAAACGAGATGAGCGCCGCAACCCCAGAGTTGTCCGCGACTGGACCTAATGGTCAGGGGTCCCTTTACCTTTAAATCATAGCTGTCAACTTTCGGATTTGAAAACAAGGGATGCAGCAAGGGCGGTGCAATGGCACCAAGTAGCCTCGCCACCCTGCGCTCCAAGGGCTGCGCGCGAACAGGTGAGCGAAAGAGCGAGCGCGTAGACGGCAGGCAGGCTGTCTGTCTGGTTGGGCATGAGCATGCAAGCTCCGCCCCCAGTCGGTCTCAGACTCCTTATTGGCAGCCGAGCAACGCAGCTGAGGAGCCTCCCTGGCCGGCAGGGAGGGAGAGGAGCTGCTTCCTTTGAAATCCGGGAAATTTAAGGGATATCAACAATCCGGGATAGCAGCGGGAAACGGCATTGGAATGAGGGAGTTTCCTGCAAAAAAAGGGAGGGTGGACAGCTATGCTTTAAATAAGTAAATAAACTTAGAGGCATCGTGCAACACAGGGCGCACTAACATAAGCCGTTGTTTGGATCCGATTGATCCTCAAACGGACCTTAAATTCTGGACCTTGTTGCTCTTTTCATCTTGCTGTTCCCTGGGCCACGTTCCTTGCCAGATTAAATCCGCTTGTCGGCTACCCTTCTTTTGCAATCGCTGGAGAACAGGCAGCTTTCAACCATGTGGCTGCGGGGAAGAGACAAGCGGCAACAAATTTCCTCGGGAACAATGCAAAGGAGGAACGGAATTGGGGGATAAAGAGAAAATGGGGAGTCGGCGAAGCAGCTGGGAGCACAGGCCTTTCCTATTTCCTGGAGGTTTTGCGGTGGCCCAAGAGTGACCCAGGGGAGCCAGCAGAGCGCTAGGAAAGATCTCCCAAATGGATTTTGCAACGCTAGCTGCAAAAACGGGGCACTCTGCATCATGGTTCGGCTTCCGCATCACAGGCAGATTTTTGAAACCGCCGCCACCTGCTCTTCCCTGCAAATCCAGAGATTACGCATAATCCACCGGATAATCGGGTAAGGCAGATGTCCCGATGGAATTTGCAGCCATCGTTATTATTATATATTAAATTTGTACGTCGCCCGTCATCCGAAGATCACAGGGCGGCTCACAACGTAAAAATACAAAAATGGGAACACACGTCGTAGAATGAAACAAAAGCAAACCAGCAACCCAGGAGGAACCCATTTAAAAGGCCATAGAATGGTCGATCAGTCAAAGGCCTTGGTACAGTGAAATGTTTTTGCCTGGTGCCCAAATATTAATATTTTGTTGTTTTATATTATTTATTAAATTTGTATACCGCCTTATATTCGTGGATCTCAGGGCAGTTCGCAACATAAAATCACAATATAATGTATAATGAAGGCGCCAGGTGGGCCTACTTGGGGAGAGCATTCCATAAATGGGGTGCCACAACAGAAAAGGCTCTGTTCTCGTGTTGCTGCTATTTCCAGGTGGAATGTCACCACAGGCTGGCAAATTCAGGTGGCACAATTTTAGTCAGTTGGGAGAAAATCCTGGGGTTCGGAGGTGCGATTGTTTCTTTGCTGCAAGGAGGTTCAAATAATTCAGGGCAGCTCCCATTCCTTCACAGGAGAGCCCCATAAACTTATTATGGGATAGCCCTATGGGAAGAGGGCGCAAGAGAGGTGCTCTTTTTTCCACCTGCTTCCAAAGCCATCCCCCCTTTTTTGTGGTGGTGGGGAGTCAATTAAAACCTTCAAGGAATGACCACAATGTAGGTCTTTTATGATGTAAAGAGGTGGGGAAAAATTCACTGTAGGGACCATTTCCTCTTGCTATTGTTTATTGGGAAGGGAGGAAGCATGAATGGGGAGGGTTCAAATGGGAGGGCAAAACCACAGCGGAGGATTCCTTTTAAAAAAGGGAGAATTAGGGGACAGGGAGCAAAAGAGCTTTCCACCCCCCACCCCCGAAACAGAGAAGATAAATGAACTCTGAAGAAGTGTGCATGCACACGAAAGCTCATACCAAGAACAAACTTAGTTGGTCTCTAAGGTGCTACTGGAAGGAATTTTTTTATTTTTTACTAGTTGAAGTTAGCCCGTTCAATAACGGGCGCTAGAGGAGGAGGAGGCACGAGGAGGCAGAACAGCGGCCGCTGGGGGTGGAGAGGGGCTCCCTCCCCCTTCTTCTTTTTCCCCGGGGGCGGCTGTAGCGGCGGCGGTAGCGGCGGCGAGGATGGGGCGGCCCTCTGCGTCCGTGCGAGGCAGCTGCGCTGGCGCAAATGACAACGCGCGTGCGCCGCCGCTGCCTCTCGGACACGCCCCCCTCTCCGCCCGCTCCAATCCCTGCGTCCGTGTGGGACACGGACATGCGCAGTAGCGCAATTCCGTGACACACGGACTGGACGCAGGGACACAGCAACTTTATTATATAGGATTTTGTTTTCCTTTGAATATGCCGCTCTCGAAAAGGCAGGATGCAAACTTTTCAGACAGCTTTTTGAGTTTTGGACAATGCAAAATCATCCCCTGCGCTAGATTAAAGAAAGATGCAAGCAGCATCCATTAGAGGGTACGTTTTGTAGAGCAGCCATGGGCCTTCCTAGTGGGTTTGGACCAAGGCCCCAAACAAAATGCAAAGCCCTTCCGATAGAAAGCTGGAACCTTCCTCCCTGACATGCTACTTTTCTGTGTGCGAGGATTTAATTAAAAAAAAAATGGAGGAAGAAGCCTTTGGTTCATGTGATTCGGAAGTGGCGCAGTCCTGCCGTGTCTGGAGGGAGTCGTTCAACCACCTTGGGAGGTCCCAGGTTAGCCAAGGCTGTTGCATTTTTTAAAAAGAGGGAATTGGAGCAGGTGTTCGAATCCCCACTGGGCCATCATTTGGGACAACCAAAATTATCAAAGGGATGGAGGGACTCCCCTACGAACAAAAAGGTTGCAGCATCTGGGACTTTTCGGCTCAGAGAAAAGGCAGGTAAAAGAGATGACACAATAAAAGATAATAATAAATTACGCATGGCATGCAGAAAGCCGGGTAGAGAAAAATTATCATCCTGCTTTCGTAACGCTAGAACTCGTGGGCATCGCGCGAAGCTGAAAGTTTCAGGACAGATAAAAGGAAGGACTTGTTCACGCGGCGTGGGGTTAAACTGTGGAACTCACTGCAGGAAACAGCAACGGCCACCAACTTGGGTAGCTTTAAAAGAAGAGAGAAATTCACGGAGGATTAAGGCTAATACTTCCCCGTGCGTATTCAAGGGCAGAAGCTCATTCTTCCTTTCTCTCGCCCTCGTTTCCCTTCCCCACTATAAATATATATATTGTAAGCTCCTTGGGGCAAGTCCTCATTTCTCTCGCTCTACGGCAGGGCTGGAGGGACTCCTCTGCGATCTCCTCCCTGCTCCTGCACAGAGTCCCCGCTGCCATTTGGCACTTACAAATTTTGCACGCACTCAGAATCTCTCGAGACATTGCAGTGTTTACTCAGTTACACAGCCATAAAGATACATTTGCAAGCCAAAATGTGCTTTGAGTGCGGATAGGCTGGGCCATGGCCATGTTTGGGAGCTTGAGAAAGTCCCGCCATTACTCATCTGGCTGGCTGGACTGCTTGCAAGTGGGATAGGTGCCATCTTTTAAGGCTTGCAGGCAGCAGACACCTCAGCATACAAGAAAAGGCTACCATAGCGGCCAGAGCTCTGCTACTGTTATCACATGACTTCATGGTTATTTCCCCCCCCAAAAAAAAATTATTGTAAATATCACTGCACGTAGAAAGGTAGCAAGTCAGGGAGAGAGGTTCTAGCTTTCTAGCGGCAGGGCTCCGAGTTACTGTAACAGCTCAGTGAATATATAAAAAATAAAACAAAAAGAATACCCCCTTGTCATATCCTCTCACGGTACACAGGGCTTGTTTGTTTTTCCTGCTCAGCCTCTCTCTCCTGCACCTGCCACAGCAGCCATTTTGTTGTGCCACACATATGTCACAGCAGCCATTTTGCATTATGACACATACCCACCCACATCAGCGATTCCATGTGATGCCCCACATCTGCAGCAGCAGCCCCACACCAGCCATTTTGCGACTGGCACCCACAGTGCTTCTAATTCCAAACCAAATCCAAAAAAACCTGACCCCTGTGACCAGGAAAGAACCTGGGATTTTCTGTGCCATCCTCCAGATACCCTCCTGATAGCATTTTTTTTTTTTTTTGCATAACCCAAGCAGGGGGGCTTTAAACACAAAACGACACGTCCAGGAGCTTTGCATTTAAAGGGCGAGCCTGCTCTGTGCGCCACACGGCCCTCTGGCTTGCTTGCCATGTCGGCTCTCGCCCTGCAAGCCTTGGGGAGCCACTTGCTCCGGCCCCCGGCTCCTTCCCGAAGCCTTTTTTTCAGTTCCCCGACGGCACAGGATCGCGGGCGCGCCCTCCATTCATTCAGCCTGCCGTGCGCGCTGGCGGCCCCTAGTGGCGGAAACGTCCCTTTGCAGGGAGAGCTCCGACTCTCTCTCTCTCTCCCCCCCCCCACCCGCCCTTCATCCTTCCGCCCCTCCCCGCGCTGCCGAAGACCACGCGGGACTCCTTTTGTGCACGTCCGAAACGTGCTGGGTATTAATAGCACATGCCTGCTGGGCGGGAGGGGTCGGTGCCTGATAGCAGCAGGCGGGGAGGGCGAAGGGGTGTCGGTTGTTAGGAGAAAGGACCAGCTGGGCGGGGGGGGGGGGATTTGCAAATACTCCTCCGCCTCCCCGCCCGCCCCGTCCTCTGGGCTAACATGCGCTTTAGCCTATATCCCTCCTGACCTGCTGCTGTTGCAGTTCCGGTGACGGGGCGGTGGGGGCCTGCAGGAGGCAAAGGGAAGCGGATCTTTGTGCACCCCCGAGGGGGCGGGCAGGCCCGCAGCAAAAGCTTCTTGCAACACCCAAACGGGGCCGCGGCAAGCCTAGACGGGCCCGCCAGCTCTTTCCAGCTGGGTAAATCCAGCCACCCCCCCCAAAAAAAACCACCTCCGATGTTGCTGCGAAACCTGCATTTTGCACGCGCACAGAAGCAACCTCCTGTACCCCACCCACATCTACAACAAAAACGAAGGGGGCATATTTAAAAGCGTTATAATTCCGCGGCTGGATCAGCCGTCGATCCCAGCACCTTCTCACCCAAAGTGGCCAACAAAGGTGCCTTCGAATACCGCCCCCACTAAAAAAATCAAAGCAGCGAGGCCTCTTAGTCAGACGGGTAGACTGCCTCTGTCCCCGGAGGTCCTACTGAGCCGCCGTGGCTAGTAACCTCTACCGGCGAATGTGTCCCCCTGGGACGCCCGTGTCGAGCCGTCTTGAGCCGGTGCCCTAGTTCTGGAAGGGAACCGTGCCCACATTTCAAACCGGCGCCCTTGGGTGATGGTGGTGTGCGGAAAAGGCGCTCTCCTGGCCGCGGCCGCTCTTTGCTCCTGGTGACCCCGAGTTGTCCTTTCCTCGCTGCTGCTACACGTGTGTGTGTTTGTGCGCGCGCGTGTGTCCTTGCGCTGTGCGCCCCGATCTGCTGCTCCCCCCGCAACCCAACCCTCCGCATCAGGCAGCGCTTGGTGGAAATAGACGGGGGGGGGGAGTGAGAAGGGAGGGGGGTCAGATTTAAAACACGGAGGACGCTGGAAACTAAGAGAAGGCAGCACGAGAGGAAGGAAGACGAACGAGGAGGATTTGGGGGGAATAGACGGGAGGGGGAGAGAACGAGGCCCGGTCTCCGAGAAGATTGCGGGGAGCCCGGAGTCCGGACCCGCCGTCGAGGCGGGTTGGGGAGGGGGCCCATCGGGCGGCCCTGAGCAGCGCCCCAGAGGAGAGAAAGGGGGACGGGACGGCCTCCGGGCGCCCCTCGATCCTTCCTCGCGGGGAACACCGACGGCCCTTCGCTGCAGAAAGTCCATTTTGCGGAAGGTGGAGAGACGGACGCGCGAAAGAAGCCATCTTGCCTCGCCCTGAGCTCCATCGGAAGGATCTCAGGGGTCTCCTTTGCTCGCTAGAAGAGTCTTGGGGGGCGCGAGGTGGTGGTCGCTCTCTGGGCTGGTGGGGGTTGAATGCAGGGGCCACAATTAGATGCATTACCGGGGTGTGTGCAGAAAGCCAGAGGTTTGTGTGCTGGGAAAAGCCAGAGCAGCGCGTCTCCTTTTATTTTCCTGCACAGGCAAATGCGCCATGGCGAGGTCGCATTTGCGTCTTGAGAATCCTTTATATATATATGCGTCTTTTTAGAAACGAAGGAGTCGAGGGGTTGTTCTTGTTCCTTGCAAATTTCCGCAGGTAAGTATGCGTCCGATTTATTGTCTCTTCGCCTTTCTCCCCCGCCCCTCCAAATACTGTTCTCTGCATTCCGACCTGGTTTTCCATCCCTCATATTCGTCCCGCCACCCGCACCTCCGATTATACACCACCAACAATGTCTTATTATTTAACAAGCTCTCCTTTGGGTATCGGCCGTGGTGCTAAAACGCCACGTCTAGCTGCAATTTCACTGTGCACGGACAAACCACGCCGCCTCCCTCGCTGACCCAAATCTTTTTTAATTCTATGTTGAGGATTGGTTCCAGTCTACAGATGAGCAACTGAGGATGACAAAGCATGCTGGCTAGCTTTCTGCCAAAGAGGGGGCTTGTGGGCTTGAAGGGAGTTTTCCTAAAATTGTCTGTTTCCCTTTCCCAACATCCCTTCCATGGCAATGTTAATAAAAAATGCGCGTTGCATTAGTTTCCGTGGCCCCACGACTGGTTATTATTTCCATTAATTGATGCCAGGACTGGCGCTCTGCATGTTAACTTGAAGCAAGACCCCGGATCATCTGCCCCGAGGACCTTACAATCTGAACAATCACCATGAAAGAGGAGTGTAAAAAGACGGGGTGGTTTTTTTTGGGGGGGGGGGTCAGCTTTCAGTGCATTTGCACCTTTTAGCTTGTGGAGGCTACAAGGTGCAAAGAGGAGCTGTTCATTTTTGGGGACGCCGGCTTTGGAAGTAGGGAACCAGGCGTTGAAGCTCTGCCCGGGCAGCCGCGGCGCGCCCCCCGGGCAAAACTGCGCGCTCTCGCCGCCGCCATTTCCGCTGGTTTAACGTGAAGCTGGAAGAGAAGCGGGCGGGTTAAACGTCGAGCAAAGGGCAGCATTGTTTTCGGGTGGCGAAGCCACGAGGCTTCCTAAGCGCATTGTTGGACTGTCGGGTTCCCAAGAGTCCCATTTTTAGCCCGGAATGCGGCATCGTGACAGCGCAGCATAGCGAGCAGAAGAGGAACCATTTTGAAACCAAATGTCCCCTTTTCGTTGTTCTTGCTTAGGGTAGATTTCACATATGGGGCATTCAAGCGAGGGAAAGAGGAAGCAGGCCGGTTTTCAGTCGCGAAAACAGCCTTTCGGAGACACCTGCAGCATCCCGGGTGGGTTCAGACGCGCTTATTGCAGCGCGCCTTGGGAAGCCTCTCAAACCCCAGCGATTGCAGAGGCTCTCCTACAATTGTGGCTTTTTAAGTCTGGGTTCACCCCCCAGAATACTCCAGATCTCCATTTTTTAGGCTGGTCTCGGCAACGTGCTTAGGGAGGAAGCCCCATGGAAGCCGACGAGATTTACTTCGGCGTAAGCCCGTTTACGCTTGCGCTGGTTTTATTTGGAATGTGTCGCTTTGGAAAGGAAGCGCTTTAAAGTCGAGCTTTTACAAGTTATTATTCCCATGCAAAAAGAGGATCTATTTGAGCTTCTGGGAAAGACCGAAAGCGGGTCATGCGTAACAGTCCCGGCTTTGCATTCTTCCTAAGGTTTCAGCTGTCCCCCGTAGCGCGAAGGGGCTGCGACCGCTGGGTGCACACTTAATAAAACCAAATTAATGTCATTTTCATTCGTTGCCAAACCAAGCTGTCTTTCAGCACAGTGCGCGCACCCCTAAAAAGGACCCTGGGAAATGTAGTTCGCGCCGCGCTACAACTCCCAGCGCCCAGGATTCTTCGATGCGGGAGGGGACGTGCTTTGAGCGTCGGGGGTGCAAACAACTTGAACGGGAGTTAGCAAGTGGAGAGCTCAGAGCCCCATTTTACCCCTCCTGCCCCCACCACAACAGCCACCCCAGCGAGGAACCTGGAGTGGCACCCCGGCCCGTGGGGTGGGGCGTGGCGGGGTTATTTTCCAGCAGCGGAGCCTCTGCCTGCCTGCCTTCTGCAAGGAAACAAAAGAGGCACGGGTGGCGTAATGGAAAAATACATGGGCGGAGAGAGGGTTGTACCATAGCGGCTCGATACGGGAGGGAGGGAAGGGAGAAGCTGGCCGAGCGCCCGTCCAAGTTTCGAGGGAGAGGCCCGGCGAGGCACGAGGAATGCGCTCCTTTTCCTCCCGCAGCTCAGCCCCCCGCAAGCGTTGTTCACAGCAGCGCTGGGAGACGCGTGCACACGAATAAATAGGTTCGGGGGCGGAGGTTGCAGCTGCTTGCTGGGAGCGCGCGAGGCTTCTTGGAGGAATTCACGCGCCGGTTGTGCGGAGGGAAGATGCCCAGAGGGAGATTTGGAGCTAGCAATCCCCACCGCACGTTAGGATTCAGGGGAAACCACTTTCTGAGCACTTCCTTTGTGGGGGGAGGCAAGCACCCCAGAAAGTGGGATCCAGATTTTCAGCCCTGGCTCCTGGTGCAGGCGCAAACCTGGTGGTTTGGAGCGGCTCCACTCTCGAATCCTGCCACCTCAGTTGTCCCATCTGTAGAATGGGGCCAAAATAGACTTGACAGAGCTTTGGTGTGAAAGTGGGCATCTTGGGGAAGGGAGGGGCAGGAAGCCTCCCCGCCCCCCTTTTAATTGCCACAGGGTGGTAGATAATATCATGAATCATTGGGGGGGGGTGCTGTTGAGAGTCTTTCCTTCACTGGTTATTTCTGCACTGTTACACGCAAGAGGTCCTTCCTGCTGGAGCCTCAAGCTCACAATCCCCCCCCCCCCCCATGAAAAGGAAGAACCACAACTGCCAAGAGATAGTTGGCCAACTGTGAACACAAAACACATGATAGTTTTGCGTCAGGTGCCTCAATAGCTCAGTGGAACCTCTTTGTCCAGAGGCAGTCTACCAGCTTTGGCAGGGGGGAAGGGTGTCCGTCCAAATTCCCTGCTAGTGCTATTCCCAGAGGTATCTGTCCGCTGTTGCAAACAGGATACAGGACCAGAGGGACCCTTAGCTATGGGGAGGAGGAGAGTGCATTACCCCACACATGACTAGTATAGGCACTTGTAATGCACACAGATGTTGGCAACAATGGACGGGTGTGGGCGGGGGCACTTTCGGGGAGAGGCGGGGGAGAAAGATTTGGCTGAGACCAGAAGGGATATGGAAATCTGCACGGGTGACTCACCTGCTCAACCTGGAAAATACTACAGCAGCAGGAAAGGGGGGCGGTTCCCATTGCGTTTGGCTGCACTTCAGATTTCCCCTATCTAGAACTCTCTGCATTGTGATGTGTGTGTGTGTGTTCATGCTTGGGGGTTCCAGTGTACACAGCTTTAAAAATAACCAGAAGCTCACCAAATCGGGTGGTTTAACTTTGGTGTTACCGGTACCTGCTTAGAAAAGGAAATTTGTTGTTGTTGAAACAAATTTTAAAAATTCCTCCCAGTAGCACCTTAAAAAGGTAAAGGGACCCCTGACCATTAGGTCCAGTCGCGGACGACTCTGGGGTTGCAGCGCTCATCTCGCTTTACTGGCTGAGGGAGCTGGCGTACAGCTTCCAGGTCATGTGGCCAGCATGACTAAGCTGCTTCTGGCGAACCAGAGCAGCGCACGGAGACGCCGTTTACCTCCCCGCCGAAGCAGTACCTATTTATCTACTTGCACTTTGACGTGCTTTCGAACTGCTAGGTTGGCAGGAGCAGGGACCAAGCTGGGATTCGAACCGCCAACCTTCTGATCGGCAAGCCCTAGGCTCTGTGGTTTAACCTACAGCGCCACCTGCGTCCCATCCCATGCATGCACACGAAAGCTCATACCTATAACTAACTTAGTTGGTCTCTAAGGTGCTACTGGAAGGAGTTTTTTTATTTTGTTGTTATTTGATTGATTAAATTTATATACCGCCCTATACTTGCAGGTATCATGGCGGTATACAGAATAAAATCAAAATATAAAACCACAAAATCCATAATCAAAATAAAAACAACAGCAACGCAATAACTCCCCAATTTTATTTTATTTTAAGGGCATAGGAGTTAGGGCTAGATTAGTCAGGGTATTTTTGGAGGAGGGTAAGGAGTACAAAACCAGGAAGGGTGTTTTTCAGTCTCTCTGTCTTTTCCACACCAGCCACCTGTTTTGGGCGCCCTCTTTTCAAATGCAAGTTGCCGACTCCTTGATTTGGGGCAGGCAGATTTCCGGGAGCAAGGCAAGGGCGGGGAGAGAGTGTGGGCCGAAAGCCCCCAGTGGAAACCAGAGATTGGGGGGGAGAACAGAGGGTGCCCCCCTTATTCCTGGGGAACAGCCCTCACTCTGTAGGTGAGCATCCTTCCCTGGCATCTCTGAGTTGAGCTGCGAATCCACCTGTGGAATCCTGGAGAGCCGCTGCTAGTCAGAGTAGACAAAACTGGGACCTAGATGGACCCGGGGTCGATGTTTCTTAGGGGGCAGAGAAAAGAGCCCAGGACGAATCGTGGGGTAAGGTTGGTGGCATCAGCGGGACGACTTCTCTGCTACCCTTCCCTATCTCGTTTCCTCATTTCTCTCGCCGGCTAAATTTAGATTGTAAGCTCCTCCAGGCGGGGACCTTTCTGTTCCCCTTTTGCCCACAACGCTCCGCAGGCGCCGGTGAGATGAAATCCAGCATTTCCCCAGAAGCCTGTGAGGCAGGGGGAGGCCGTCCGCTTGTCGGGCTGATGCGAATATCCTCTCTGTAAGGAGCTGGGGTTAAGCGGAGACAGAAGGAGCTGGCGCCATGAAATGCCAGAAAGACGGAAGGATGCACTTATTGCGCACTGATGGTGCAAAACGGCCGGGGAAGTTGGATGGGGGTTGGAGGTTCTCCACCACACACACACACACACACTGAAGCCTTGCAGGGGCTTCTCCGCCCTGTCCTCTTGACGGCTCCAGCCGTGGGGAAAGGTCAGCTCCCCTGACCTCCAGGCCGCAAGCCAATCTTGCAGCAACCCCACTGACCGAACAAAACCAGCCACAAGGGACGCTCTATGACCTGCGGCATCCAAAGCCTGTGGGCAGGAAGCAGTTTTATATGGACATAAATGGGCTGCTAAATCAAATGCCTGCCGCCTGCTGCCCGCCCCCTCTGCTGCGGGGCGGACTACGAATCCCAGCATGCTGCGCTTCGCCGTGATACCATTTTGAGATTTCCCAGCCCCTGCGTTTCCATTTCATGCTCTCTGGCCATAGCAATTGCCTGTGACACAAGGCCGGCATGTTTTTGTACGGCTTCTGAGGCCCAGGCTCTAGGAAATGACAGGCTGGCACCTGAACCCGGGCATTTCCCCTTTCGAGTTGAACCAGATCCCCGGACGGCTGCATTCCTTCTGAGCACCTGATGCCTTGTATAGGGAAGCTTTTTAATGTTTAATGTTTTATATAGGGACCCAGTAACAGAATCACAGAACTGTAGGTTTGGAAGGGACCCTGAGGTCATCCAGTCCAACCCCCTTCAACACAGTCCTAAACATCTGCTCCAGTGGTACCACTTCCTGGGGGGATTACTTGGGGGGCACTAAGAAGCAAGAGGGCAGCAGGGGGGCATTAGGTGCAAACGATTCTCAGACTTTGAAAAATGGGTAGCAATGGATCACGTTCATCAGTTACACTGAATTGATTGAATTAAATTGTTTTAGTTGGGTTTCAAATCAGGAAGAACTTCCTGAGTTGTTTGTCAGTGGACTCCCTCAGAAGGTGGCGGACTCTTCTTCCTTGGGGTTTTTTAATACAGAGGTTGGAGGGTCCTCTGTCGTAGAATCATAGAGTTGGAAGGAACCCCAAGGGCCATCTAGTCCAACCCCCTGCAATGGAGGAATCTCAGCTGAAGCATCCATGACAGATGGCCATCCAACTTCTGCTTAAAAACCTCCAAGGAAGGAGAACCCACAACCTCCCGCTCCACTGCCGAACAGCTCTTACTTTTCAAAAAGTTCTTCCTGATGTTGAGTCAGAATCTCATTTCTTGTAACTTGAAGCCATGGGTTCGAGTCCTACCCTCCAGAGCAGGAAGACAAGCTTGTTCCCTCTTCCATGGGGCAGCCAGCTTCAGATATTTGAAGATGGCTATCACATAGAATCATAGAATCCTAGAGTTGGAAGAGACCCCAAGGGCCATCCAGTCCAACCCCCTGCCAAGCAGGAAACACCATCAAAGCATTCCTGACAGGTGGCTGTCAAGCCTCTGCTTAAAGACCTCCAAACAAGGTCTTTGACATCATATCTGTCAGGGATTCCTTAGCTCTGATTACTGCTTTGCTGGGGGTTGGACTAGATGACCCTGGAGGTCCCTTCCAACTCTGCAATCCTAGAATCCTAGATGCTGGAGTATAGAAGCCCTTGGCTAGACCCAGGTTCTTGCGTAAGGAGCTGCTCTGGTGACAGCTGTGTGCAGGCCCTTGAAGACCTCGGGTGTGTGGCATCTGGACGGTTCTTTGGGCGGGGGCCCTTGGCAAAGGGCAGCCTCCATAATACACCAGGGCATAAGCTTGCGTCTATTTATACGCTGCAAAGTAATTGCTGGTGCTTTCCAATCCTTAATCCGCCTTGTGCAACTGGCTTCTTCCCTGCCGAGAGAGAGAGAGAGAGAGAGAGAGAGAGAGAGAGAGACCGGCTGCGTGTTCCCCGTCACACACTGTTGTCCTGCGTGTGCAGCCAACGGGGCTTGAGACACGTCCCGGGAGAGATCTCTAGAACCGTCCCATTTATGGTGGCTTTGGAGTAAGCCCGGGGCAAGACACGCCCTGACTGAAAATCCAGGGATTCCCCAGAACGGAGCAGGACGTTCCTGATTTCTTAAAAGTGGACCGCTCTGTTCTGCAGGAGAGTTTCACTCGGACGTCCCTAAAATATCAGAAACTCTGTCTGCGGAAACTCAGAGCTGCCGCGGTTTTGCAGAACGGCATCCCTGAAAAGGTGTGGAAACAACTGAAGGCATCTTCGTTCCAACAAGCTTTTCCACTGTTTTATTCTGTAATAATAATAATAATAATAATAATAATAATAATAATAATAATAATTTATTATTTGTACCCTGCCCATCTGGCTGGGTCTCCCCAGCCACTCTGGGCGGCTTCCAGCAAACATTAAAATACATTAAAACACCACAGATTAAAAACTTCCCTAAACAGGGCTGCCTTCAGGTGTTTTCTAAAGGTCATGTAGTTGATCCCTTTGACCTCTGCTGGGAGGGCGTTCCACAGGGCGGGTGCCACTACCGAGAAGGCCCTCTGCCTGGTTCCCTGTAGCTTTGCTTCTCGCAGGGAGGGAACCGCCAGAAGGCCCTCGGCGCTGGACCTCAGTGTCCGGGCTGAATAATGGGAGTGGAGACGCTCCTTCAGGTATACAGGACCGAGGCCATTTAGGGCTTTAAAGGTCAGCACCAACACTTTGAATTTTGCTCGGAAACGTACTGGGAGCCAATGTAGATCTCTCAGGACCGGTGTTATGTGGTCTCGGCGGCCACTCCCAGTCACCAGTCTGGCTGCCGCATTCTGGATTAATTGCAGTTTCCGGGTCACCTTCAAAGGTAGCCCCACATACAGCGCATTGCAGTAGTCCAAGCGGGAGATAACTATCATTCCTATCATTCCAACTATTAATCCTATCATTCCTGGTTTTTGGTACTATTTGCAGTCATTTTTATACATATCGTCTTGAGACTCCTGTGGAAGGCAATGAATAAAACTAAATAAGCAAGGGGAGTCCAAGCTGGATTCATTCCAAATCCCAGGACTGGAGAGTTGGAAGGGACCCCCCAAGGCTCATCTAGTCTAACCCCCTGCAATGCAGAGGATGGACACTTCTGACGGTATGTTGACCTCAGCTGTCCTGCTGCTTACCACAGCTGAGCAGAGAGGGAGGGGGGTTGCGTGTACAGAGACGCAGGTTTAACACAACACGAGGGTCAAGCTTTCAATTTATTACCGGTGTGTCAGGGGTCAGCAACCTTTTTCAGCTGTGGGCCGGTCCACCGTCCCTCAGACCTTGTGGTGGGCCGGACTATATTTTGAAGAAAAAAATGAACGAATTCCTGTGCCCCACAAATAACTCGGAGATGCATTTTAAATGAAAGGACACATTCTACTCATGTAAAAACACGCTGATTCCCGGACTGTCTGTGGGCCGGATTGAGAAGGCGATTGGGTCGGATCTGGCCCACAGACCTTAGCTTGCCTACCCCTGCTAAATGCTCTGATTTGCCTCCCAGCCACTATAGGGAAGAACCTGAGAACATAAGAAGAGCCGGCTGGATCAGGCCAGTGGCCCATCTCGTGCGGCATCCTGTTCCCACAATGGCCAACCAGATGCCTATGATAAACCAAGAACCAGGATCCGAGCACAAGAGCAACTCTCTCCTCTGGTGGTTTCCAGCAGCTAAGATTCAGAAGCACTGCTGCCTCCAAATGCGGAGGCAGAGAATCATAGAATCATAGAGTTGGAAGAGACCACAAGGGCCATCCAGTCCAACCCCCTGCCAAGCAGGAAACACCATCCAAGCATTCCTGACAGGTGGCTGTCAAGCCTCTGCTTAAATACCTCCAAAGAAGGAGACTCCACCACACTCCTTGGCAGCAAATTCCACTGTCCAACAGCTCTTACTGTCAGGAAGTTCCTCCTAATGTTTAGGTGGAATCTTCTTTCTTGTAGCTTGAATCCATTGCTCCGTGTCCGCTTCTCTGGAGCAGCAGAAAACAACCTTTCTCCCTCCTCTATATGACATCCTTTTATATATTTGAACATGGCTATCATATCACCCCTTAACCTTCTCTTCTCCAGGCTAAACATACCCAGCTCCCTAAGCCGTTCCTCATAAGGCATCGTTTCCAGGCCTTTGACCATTTTGGTTGCCCTCCTCTGGACACGTTCCAGCTTGTCAGTATCCTTCTTGAACTGTGGTGCCCAGAACTGGACACAGTATTCCAGGTGAGGTCTGACCAGAGCGGAATACAGTGGTACTATTACTTCCCTTGATCTAGATGCGATACTCCTATTGATGCAGCCCAGAATTGCATTGGCTTTTTTAGCTGCTGCATAGAGAAGAGCCCTTGCGGCTAGAAGATTCCAACACTGAGCCTTCAGGGTGAAGAAACTACCTTGGGTGAGGATGCTCGCTGACGCAGGGGGTCTCTCTGCAATGGTGTTTCTGGAGGCTGGCTGGCTCCTGCCTGGCATCCGCTTCAGAGAACCCAGCAACCTTTGAATCTGTGAAGGGGGCGACATTGACGCAGTGCCCCCCCTGGGCCGGGAAGCTTGGCTCAGATTCTGAAGGCAGTGCCGAGAGTGAGCAAGGTAGAACTGCAACGGAAAATTGCAGCACAGAGCCAGACATCTTTCTGTAGGCTCCGTTCCATTTCCCCACCCCTCTCTCTGCACCTGCGAGGGTCAGGCCATGGGACGTGCCTTCTTTTGCACTTCTGCAAACCTTTGGGTTTCCCTGAATTGCTGGGGGTTGGGCTAGATGACCCTTGGTGTCCCTTCCAACCCTACAATTCTGTGGTTCTACGATTGCCCCCAGGTTAGTGAGTGCTGCCGTTTTGTGCCCAAAAGCAGCACGTGGAACATCCCAGGTTTGAGCCTCAGCATTTCCAGGTCAGTCCGAAATCCATCCTGAAACCCCCGAGAACTGCTGCCAGTCACTGAGCTAAATGCAGCAACGCGCTGAATCCGGATGAGGCAGTATTGGGGAAATATTTGGGTGCAATGCTCAGTACCCTGTGCATTCAGCCAGTGAAGCCCAGACTCCATTTATTTGTCAAACAGGATGTTTCTTTAGCATTGCAATCATACTGTCATTTGGATGCAGAAGGTCTCAGGTTCAATCTCCAGCCTTTCCACCCTAGAACGCTGCTGCCAGCCAGTGTAGGCAATACTGGGCTGGATGGGCCAGTGGGTATTCCCACCGATATCCCCCTCCCCACCTGCATGACATTGCACCCTGCAGGCGATGGTGAGATTTGGCCGCCTGAGTCCTGGGGTGCTCTCCAAGCAAGAGGGGGAGGGAAGGGGTTTTCCCAAGCAGGAACCGGCCGAGCATTGCCATAAAAGGTCCTGGTAGAGGCGAAGGGGCGGAGACAAGGGTGGCAGTGGGCGGGGCCTGGAGGGGAGTTCCTAAAATAGGCAGGCCTTCGAAGGAGCAAAGGGGGAGGAGCCTCTTGGAGGGAAGAGAGAGTGGCAGAGAGGGAGGGACCTCCTTCCAGGACCACTAAAGCAGCGTTCTCCAACCCGGCGCCCCCGGGATATTTTGGACTATGGTTTCCACTTTCAACTTTTATCACCGACCACAGTGTGTTTCGCAAACCTCCACAACGTGCGATTCTCCTTCTGCCTGACCCAGACATGTTTCCTTTCCCCAAACCGATTCTTTTTTGTTGTTTTGATCTGATGTAAATCCCACGGCTCCCTATTTATTTCCTAACACCGAGGGTCAAGAAGATGATGTCAACAACCTCTGAACGCTGCACAGGTTACAGTTATGGTTTTATATTTTTCTTGGCTTGGACGTCTAATTGGCTTCCCACTCCGGGATTCTCAAAAAGTAAATAACACATGCATATGTTGAAATGCATAGGGTTGTTTTTTTGTTTTGTTTTTTAAACAAGCCCTTTTGCATAAATCCCGAACTCTGCGTACGAAGAGGCCAGCGCACTCCTTGGAAAGCTCTCTGCATACGCTCAGAGGCACGTTAAAATGTCTTGCTTCACACCATCCAGGGCTGGCTCCGTTGCAGTGATCAAACCTTGAAGCAAAGGGTCTTTGCAGCAGCTCCCCCCCCCCTCCCTCCATTTCTCCTCCCATGGAGAGCAAGCCCCCTTTGGGGGAAGGGGGAGGATCGGGGCTGGGGGGCTGCCCCCTCGCTCCTTTGTGTAGCCCTCAGCGAGCTCCGACTGGTAAACAAAAGGTGCTTTTGTGGGGCGTTTTACGGCCCAGCTGGTGACATTTTACCACCTCTTTTCACCCCAGATTCAAAGGACACAGATGCACTTTAAAGCTGGAGGAGGTTTGGGGGGGCGAGCAAAGCCCAGGAATGCCCAGGGGTCTTTGTTGGCTGCCGTAAATCTAGCCCCTTTGCCCTGCTGGTCCCCTTCCTTGTGCACCTCTGGGGTATCTTGGTGCCTGCCTGCCCCTCCTCCTCCATATCCAACCCCCTCCCCAGATGCCTCTTTCCAGATTATTGGTTTCTTCGGCTGCCAACCAGATGTTACAACAAAGCTGCTTCTCTTATTTATGTTTGACATTCACCCGCCACCCTTCCTCCAAGGATCTGGTCGTCTTTCACATTCAGAACAACGTCCAGGTTTTCGGGGTGTCCTGGATTTTTACTTTTTGAAATATGGAAAACCCTAGGTTCGCATAAGAAAGGGTGCCTTTGCCCAAGGTCACCCAGTGGGCTTCATTTTTCCACATTGGGGATCTGGAAGATCCGCCTCTCCAGTACAAATCCAACACATCTGTCTGAGGGCCCCAGTCCTGCCACTCACCACCTGGCCCAGGGCGGGGCCTGATGGGCTCTATAAAGGACTGCTGTCATTTTTTACCTATTAAAGGTAGATAGCCGTGTTGGTCTGTCATAGTCAAAACAAAATAAAATAAAAAAATTCCTTCCAGTAGCACCTTAGAGACCAACTAAGTTTGTTCTTGGTATGAGCTTTTGTGTGCATGCACACTTCTTCAGATACCATTTTAAACTGTGATATCAATGCTGTATTCTTAGTTTTAGATTTTGAATTATGTGGAAATTGTTTTCCATTTGGTTGTGTATTTTTTGATGTGGTTTATTTCTTGTTTATGACTTTTGTAATTATGTAAATCTTGTCATGTTGTAAGGGACCCAGGTGGTGCTGTGGGTTAAACCACAGAGCCTAGGGCTTGCTGATCAGAAGGTCGGCGGTTCGAATCCCTGCAACGGGGTGAGCTCCGGTTGCTCGGTCCCTGCTCCTGCCCACCTAGCAGTTCGAAAGCACGTCAAAGTGCAAGTAGATAAATAGGTATCTATCTGGCGGGAAGGTAAACGGCGTTTCCGTGCGCTGCTCTGGTTCGCCAGAAGCGGCTTAGTCATGCTGGCCACATGACCCGGAAGCTGTACGCCGGCTCTCGGCCAATAAAGTGAGATGAGCGCCGCAACCCCAGAGTCGGACAGGACTGGACCTAATGGTCAGGGGTCCCTTTACCTTTACCTGTCATGTTGTAAGCCGCCTTGAGCATTGTTTTTAACTGTGGAAAGGCGGCATACAAATAAAAAATGAAATGAAATGTTCAAAAGCAGTGTAGTCATGCATCCTTAAAAGACCACTTCTGGCCACTTTGCACATGCTCAGATCATTGCTTCTTGGCGCCTGTCTAAATGGCACTCGGGACGAACGAACCCCTTGGGACGGGCACCCTCTGCATATGCTCAGAAGCACCAAGGTGCCGTGTTTTGTAAAACAAAAAGTTGGCAGCTCTGCGGGGTTCTTCCTGCTCATAAAGAAACATGTAGCATTTACTCATGCGTTGTGGGAGGTCCGGCTGTCATTCCCCAAAGAAGCACATCTATTGTGTGGGCACCGCTGTGTTCCATCTCTGCACCCCCACTCCCAGACATGGGCAATGAGATGGATGGAGCAACCTATTGGTTAGCGCTTGTGACGTCTTTCATGATAAACCAACCCCTCAATGCCTGTTGTTGTTTTTTAATATACTTTTGATTTTTTTTTAAGTTTATAAATATATTTTTTTAAAAATCATTTACCACTCCAGCACAGACGCTAGCTAGAATATTACTCACTTTAAAGTAGACTTGAAAGCTCCCAGCTGGGCACTGGCTGCTTTCCTGCAGGATCTCCCATATGTCTGTAAACACACATTGGTCCCCAAGCCAAACAATGACTCACGGCGACATTCGAACCCAGCTCTCCCGGATGGATCAAAGCCTATCCTTTTATCCAGTAGATCAAAAGCTGGTCACATCCCATCTACAGCGCGCTACGGAGGCAAATGATTCATCTCTCTTCCCCGGAGACCTGGGCGTGATGGCACTGGGCGCCCCCTGGTGGCCATCGGTGGTGGTGCCCATCTGTTGTAGCATCCTGCTCTTGCCGAAGGCTTGCGCCGTTGGCTTGAGATGAATGGAACGTGAGCGCCATCTGCTGGTCAATGTGGAAATCACACGGGCTGCCTTTCCCCAGCTCTCGCGCAACCAATGGGGTTTGGTGTTTGTTTGTTTTGGCAAGGAGAAATGAGCTTTTCGTGTCGTTTTGGTGCCTCTGAATGGGAAGAGAGAGCGATTCCTAATCCCCACTCTGGGAACTGTTGCTCTGTGAGGGGAATAGGGGGTCTCTGAACTCTTAGCACCCTTAGCAAACTAGAGTTCCCGGGGAGTGGGGGGATGCTGTGACTGTTCAAAGGAGCATGAGGTTGCTTGAAATGTATAGCGCACCCCTGTCTGGCTACGATCCAAAGCACACTTCCTCGAGAGGCAGTGTGGCGCAGTGGTTAGAGTGTCGGACTAGGGCCTGGGTTCAAATCCCCACTCAGCTGCATGAAACTCACTGGGTGACCTTGGGCGGGGAGCAGTCGCTACCACTCAGCCTAGCCTACCTTGCAGGGTTCGTGTGGAGAGGGAGAGTCATGTAAGTCGTCTCAAGCTCCTTGGAGAAAGAGGTGGAATAGAAATGAACCCCAAAAATTGGGATCCCCTCCAGACAGATGCCAACGTTTTGCACACACACACACACCTGGCTAAGCTGAGCAATTGATACTCAAACCAGGGGACCCAGGTATCCCCCCTCAAACCCAACATTGGCCAAATTCCAGGGTTCGTATTTAATAAAGCTGATCTTAGTGCTTAAACTAACTCATAGACAAGCAGTGAAAGGAATCAAACCAAACTGAAGGAGTCCTAATGGTTCAGCCCAGGGGCGTAGGAAGTGGGAGGCGGGGGGTGCAGGGGGGGCGGTCCGCCCCAGGTTCCATCATGGAAGGGGTGACAAATTATCAAGGAACAATTACTGCCCTACTAGGGCAGTTCATAAAAAACGGGTTTGTTTGTTTTTTATGCCTGCTCCAAAGGTCTTATCTTACTACACTAGGGATTATATAGCTATATATGAAATTTCATGCATATCAGTTAATATCTTGACCCTCCTCCACGAAAATAGCTGTTTACTTGGCTGTTTTCCTATGTCGTGAAGGCTGAAATTTCAATTCAGTGGAGCACTTACTGTTCCCAACCCTAACCCTGCGGAAAGCCATCTCATTAGACTTTAATTTGTTTTTGACATGTTTTTAGGAGGTAATTTAATTATTGTTTGATTTTATACCAATGTTATGTATCTGATGATAGCCGCCCTGAGCACGACTTTGGCTGGGGAGGGCAGGATATAAATAAAAGTTTATTATTATTATTATTACTTATTATTATTCCTTTGTAAGAAAATATGAAATAACGTAAAACCATTTTTGCAGGCAAAATAATAATAATAATAAAAAATCAATGTGTGTGGGGGGGTGACAATAAATTTTCCGCACCGGGTACCACCTGACCTTCCTACGCCTCTGGTTCAGACTAAATGCTGATCACCCGTCACCATGTCTTATTTCCCCCATTTCACAGATCAGGGATCCCAGACTGAGGGAGACTCGCCAGAGGCCCAACTCTGCAAGCTGACTGATGCACTTCTTCCACCAAACAGCAAATCCACTGTGGGTGCATTTGCTCAAGTGAATCGAAGCCAACTTCACTATCACAACTGCCTATGAAAACCCTTAAAATGGGTGCTGTCAGCTGGTTGCCTGGGCCCTCTCTGTTTGTGTGTGTTTTGGAAAGTGAACATATAGAGGAGGGAGAAAGGTTGTTTTCTGCTGCTCCTGAGAAGCGGACACGGAGCAATGGATTCAAACTACAAGAAAGAAGATTCCACCTAAACATTAGGAAGAATTTCTTGACAGTAAGAGCTGTTCGACAGTGGAATTTGCTGCCAAGGAGTGTGGTGGAGTCTCCTTCTTTGGAGGTCTTTAAGCAGAGGCTTGACAGTCACCTGTCAGGAATGCTTTGATGGTGTTTCCTGCTTGGCAGGGGGTTGGACTGGATGGCCCTTGGGGTCTCTTCCAACTCTATGATTCTATGATCTCTAGCTAAGGGGGGCATTGCCAAAAAAGGAATAAAAGCATAATTGGGGCGGGGGGGGTAGATTTAAAATTGCGCACAAATTTTTGAACAGGTTACGTACATATCTATGTAAAAGTTGGGGATCATATACACTGATTCAGAAATAATAGTTATAATTCAAATAGATGGGACACAATTGTGGTGAAGGCACAAATGTAGCTAGTTTGGCTGGCTAGGAGCTGCCTGTTGACGGCCACTAACTGTTCAGGGCAACCGGTCAGCCAAGATCAGAGTTTTCTGGTTGATATTTAAAGTTTAGTCAGTGGAGCGTGAAACTCAGGGTCGTGGGTTCGAGCCCCACCTTGGGCAAAAGATTCCTGCATTGCAGGGGGTTGGACTAGATGACCCTTGGGGTCCCTTCCAACTTGACAATTCTATGATCCTAAGTAACCAAACCACCTGGTTTAGACTGATCGTTCCTACAGACAACAGATCACCCCTTGGGTGGGTTCCAGATTACCTGTTTGTGGAACATTGGTCCTGCTTAGTTTTCTGGTTAGATAACGTTGCATCAAAGCAAAAGTCAAATGAATTAATATGTTATCCAAGCTTTCCAGCATGCTGACTCTTCATTTGCTCGCTTTCGTACGATGCTGAGTTTCATTTATGATATCTAAAGCCCGATTCCAGCAATTCCCTGTTTTTTCCTCTGCTTTTCAGACCTATCCTGCCAAGACTCTCATGACTACTGATGGAGCAATGCTCTCAGTATCAGATAGGTGCAGGTGGATAAGCAGAGGAGGGCAACCAAGCTGATGAAGGGTCTGGAAACCAAGCCTGATGAGGAACGGTTGAAGGAGCTGGAGATGTTTAGCCTGGAAAAGAGGAGACTGAGAGGAGATAGGATAGCCATCTTCAAATATCTCAAGGGCTGTCCCATGGAGGACGGAGGAAGCTTGTTTCCTCCTGCTCTGGAGGGTAGGACTCGAACCTGTGGCTTCAAGTTACAAGAAAGGAGATTCTGACTAGACATTAGGAAGACCTTTCTGGCGATAAGAGCTGTTTGACAGAGGAACGGTCTCCCTCGGGAGGTGGTGGACTCTCCTTCACCGGAGGTTTCTGGCCATGTGGATGGCCATGTGTCAGAGATTTTTTAGCTGTGACTGCATTGCAGGGGGTTGGACAAGATGACCGTCGGAACCCCTTCCAATTCTATAATTCTGGGAAGCAGAAGAATGGGCTACTGTCATTCTCTGCCCTAGGCAGCATGTCGCCAAGTGTCCTACTCTAGGGAGCACCGTCCTCTGTTTCAAGGTGTCCTCGATTAGATGGGGTTGCGTGGCCCCAATTCAGCTTAAATTAAAAAAAAATTATTGTCATTAAGGAGTCCTAAGAAGGGAGATCATGAAATAGACCTAGCAGTCACACAAGCACCTGGTCTTCCCCACAATGCCTTGCGTTGAGAGTCGGAAGGGCCAGGTTGAGGGGCCTGGAGGGCCACATTTGCCTCTTGGGGCCCGGATACCCCACATTCTCCTTGCAAGTAAACTGTCAGGACTGCCTGCTGCCAGTGGGTGGGGCTGCAGTCTGCGATGGGCGAATCCAGCGCCCAGTGCCTGCACCCACTTTTGGCGCTGGATTCGGCCATCGCAGGCTGCAGCCCCCCCCCCCCACTTCTGCCTTCGTGACACCCCAATTGGAGAACAGCCTTTCCCAAAGGTGTCATGGGCTTTGAACAAAATAAAAAATAAAAAAATTCCTTCCAGTAGCACCTTAGAGACCAACTAAGTTAGATTCCACCTAAACCTTAGGAAGAACTTCCTGACAGTAAGAGCTGTTCGACAGTGGAATTTGCTGCCAAGGAGAGTGGTGGAGTCTCCTTCTTTGGAGGTCTTTAAGCAGAGGCTTGACAGCCATCTGACAAGAATGCTTTGATGGTGTTCCTGCTTGGCAGGGGGTTGGACTGGATGGCCCTTGGGGTCTCTTCCAACTCTACGATTCTATGATTCTAAGTTTGTTCTTGGTATGAGCTTTCGTGTGCATGCACACTTCTTCAGAAGACGCTCGAACTCAGGACGAAAGGGAGAAACATGCCAAGAGGAAGGCAGGTTTAGCAAACCCTCACCGTGATCAACTCCCTCCTGGAAAGCAATGTCCCCACTGTGGAAGGATGTGTGGATCCAGAATTGGCTTCCACGGTCACTTACGGACTCACTGCTAAAACCCTGTTTTGGAAGATCTGACTTGGCTACAAGTGATCCCCAAAGAAGAAGAAGATATTCTGCAAAGGACCAGAGGTTTAGGACTAGAAATTCCTTTCTCCTTGAAGGGCTCTCTTTCCAGGTGGGTGTGACTCATCTGCCCCCTCTACAGCACGGGCAGAACTCTTGGTCTCGTGCACTCAATCCTCCAGAGCCTGTTTTGGCATGCAGGGGAAGAGAAGCCCCTAACTTAGGTTTGAGACCCATAGGCTTCTCTCACCTGGTTTAGCTGGCCAGTCAAAGCTGGGGATGTAGCTGCTGTCTCATGCTGACAGTTTCTGGGAGCCACAGGTGAGAGCTGAGTGCAGGGCATAACTGTCAACTTCCGGATTTGAAAATAAGGGATTTCCCCAAACTTTTGGATTTGAAAATAAGGGATGCTGCCAGGGCGGTGCAATGGCACCAAGTAGCCTCGCCACCCTGCGCTCCAGAGGCTGTGCACGAACGGGTGAGCGAAAGAGCGAGCGCATAGACGGCAGGCAGGCTGTCTGTCTGTCTGGTTGGGCGTGAGGGTCTGGCTGCACAAGGCATGCAAGCTCCGCCCCCAGTCGGTCTCAGACTCCTTATTGGCAGCCGAGCAACGCAGCTGAGGAGCCTCCCTGGCCGGCAGGGAGGGAGAGGAGCTGCTTCCTTTGAAATCCGGGAAATTTAAGGGATATCAACAATCCGGGATAGCAGTGGGAAACGGCATTGGAATAAGGGAGTTTCCCGCCAAAAAAAAGGGAGGGTTGACAGCTATGGTGCAGGGTGGGGACGAAGGGAGGACAAACTCCCCCAGAAGCAGCATGATGTGTCCCCCAACAGAGGTCCTCCCCAAACACCCCATTGTTGTTGTTCAGTCGCTCAGTCATGTCCGACTCTTCGTGACCCCATGGACCAGAGCACGCCAGGCACGCCTATCCTTCACTGCCTCTCGCAGTTTGGCCAAACTCATGTTAGTAGCTTCGAGAACACTGTCCAACCATCTCATCCTCTGTCGTCCCCTTCTCCTTGTGCCCTCAATCCTTCCCAACATCAGGGTCTTTTCTAGGGAGTCTTCTCTTCTCATGAGGTGGCCAAAGTACTGGAGCCTTAACCTCAGGATCTGTCCTTCTAGTGAGCACGCAGGGCTGATTTCTTTAAGAATGGATAGGTTTGATCTTCTTGCAGTCCATGGGACTCTCAAGAGTCTCCTCCAGCACCATAATTCAAAACACCCCATGCAGAGGTCTAGATCTTACTCTGATCACTGGGTTCATAAGCAACTGCAGCCTTCAGAGAAATGATCATGGCACCCACACGGGGAGCGAAAAAGGCTTTCGCTTTGTATCTAAGCCCCTGCAAAAGCTCAATGGGCTGCAGAGGTTCCACTCCCAGGCTGCCACCTGTTTTCACCAGTTTGCATGCAAGCTCCATCTACACATTTGCAAAACAGGAACCTGATTCCCTCTCCTCTCCCGGCTGATTTAAACCAGCCTTGATGTCATTCCTCGTTCGCAGCTCAGCCTTTAAAACCCAGGAGGAGGCAGAGGCGGCCGAGCCCCCCTCCCCTCTCGGCTTTGCTGGAGGCTCTCTGAAAGGACGGCAGGCGCAGCCAATGAAAAGACCAGCTGCGTGAGCATGATGTCACCAGGACAGGCTCCCATTGGGCAAGGTCAGGCTACTTAACCTAGCAACAGCCGCCAAGGCCGCCTCGCCCCCCATTAACCCCCTGCAAGCCAGCTCTGTCCCCCCCCCCACCGCAAAGCTGTTAATCACTTTTGTAGGGACCTGTGCAGCCGCAGAGGGCGCTTCGGTCTCCCTGCTCACAAAGGAGGGAGCTGGCAGGTGAACAGGAGGCCTGTCAGCCGTGGAAACCGCAGCCCTTTTGTTGCCCGGCCTCGGTTCCCCCTGCGCCGGCTGCCCCCGGCAGTTGCTGGAGCCTTGCCCCCCTCGGGCGCGCACAGATGGCACCATTGTTGCCCGAACAAAGCCGGAGGGGAGCGCCGTGCCATGGGTTGGCAGGACAGTGGAGGCCCGCAGCTGGCGGGCAAGCGCCAGGCCTGGCTCAGCTCAAGCTGTCGCGGTGGAAGCTCGCCAGCGAGTGGCAATAAATAACAAGGGGCAGCGACACACGAGGACCCCCTCTGCGCCGTCCCATCCTGGCAAAGCCCCCACTGTGCCAGCCCTGCAATGCCAAGTTGCCAACCGGGGCTTGGTCCCAGTTTGCAGGCCGAGCACAACAAACCATGGTTTCCCGGGTCGGCTGTAGCAGCAAGCCACGGTTTACCTCTGCATGGAAAAGTTGGGCTATTGCTGCGCTTGAAGAGGGTGAGGGGGACCTTGAAGCACATTTTGCCACCTGAGGCGAAGGGCAAGATGGCTCCGCCCCTCTCTCCGTGTGCAAAGCGTACTGAGTCCGGCTGTTGGGTCTGGCAACGGGGCAGCGTCCTCTGCTGTGCCAGAGAGCGGCAGGTCAGGTCAGAGGGTACAGGCCAGGCCCTGTCCCTCAGCTCCTGTCGCCTAAGGTGCTCACCTCACTCTGCCTCCTGGTAGGGCAGAGGACTCGAACCCATGGCTTCAAGTTACAAGAAAGGGGAGATTCCGACTAAACATTTGGAAAAACTTTCTGAGGGTAATTGCTGTTTGATAGTGGACTGTGCTTCATTGGAGATTTCTGAACAGAGGTTCACTTGTCTGGGATGTATTTAGCTGTGATTCCTGCACTGCAGGGGGTTGGACTAGATGACCCTTGGGGGTCCCTTCCATCCCTACAATTCTACGATTCTGTGGTTCTACCAATAATGTTTGCAGCGGCAAAAGTTGCAGGGTAGATCTACTGCTGCACTTCTGATCAGTGCGCGCGCGCACACACACACACCGGTAGCTTCCTCCTGAAATCCTGTATACAACACAAATGTCTCGGTTTGTTTCTGGTACTGCTTTTGTTGCTCTGTAATGCAAAATTTCCCCTCCAGGAAACAATCCTGCGGAAGCGTTACGGAACTGATATAGCCAAATGATGCGCGGACGGTTCAGTTTCAATCCTGCGCTCAGGATGCAATCTTAAACCCACGCAGCGCTAAATCCAGCAGCAAACTGCCCCAGTGATTCCGCTTGCAATTGAGGTTTTGCGAGACGAAACGATTACGCTCTATGTGGGGTGAGTTGGGGAAACTGCCTCTCCCCTCTGCAGGGTCCAGGAGGGGGTTTCTGGCTCCCGGCTGGCCAAGCGTAATCCCAGGAAATTTGGTGCTGGGGGGGGGGAGGCGGCTGGGCCCCATCACCAACCTTTGCAGGCAGGCCCTGACCCACCTCCTTTCCTCCGGGGTCTGGCAAAGCAAACAAACAAAGAAGGAACCCAAAGACCGCAAATAACTTTTCTGTTCGGGCTTTTCTTTTCGGGCTCCGGAGGTTGCCTTGGGGATGGCAGCTTGGCTTTTGATGTCATCCCGGATCGGTTGCCACGGTGACCGGGTCTCTCTGCGGTCACCATTGCCATGGCGACAGACTGGCTTGAGTGATGGAGAATGGGGCTTAAGCCAGAGGGATGGCCCTCCTTCCGCTGGGATTGGCGACGGCAAACTTGCAGGCCGCAGAAATCCCGCTGCCCCAAGGCCCAGACCCATGGACCAAAATACCTAGGGAAAGACACGCCCCCCCAACTTACATAATTTTTTATTGATTTTCACAGTTTTTACAAATTTACTTATATGTCAATATATGTTTTTTTGTAAATTTTTGACATCCCACCCTTACTTCCGTGATGTTTTTATTCCCACCTTATGTTGTTGTTGTTGTTGTTGTTGTCCAGTCGTTCAGTCGTGTCCGACTCTTCGTGACCCCATGGACCAGAGCACGCCAGGCACGCCTATCCTTCACTGCCTCTCGCATTTTGGCCAAACTCATGTTAGTAGCTTCGAGAACACTGTCCAACCATCTCATCCTCTATCGTCCCCTTCTCCTTCTGCCCTCCATCTTTCCCAACATCAGGGTCTTTTCTAGGGAGTCTTCTCTTCTCATGAGGTGGCCAAAGTACTGGAGCCTCAACTTCAGGATCTGTCCTTCTAGTGAGCACTCAGGGCTGATTTCTTTAAGAATGGATAGGTTTGATCTTCTTGCAGTCCATGGGACTCTCAAGAGTCTCCTCCAGCACCATAATTCAAAAGCATCAATTCTTCGGCGATCAGCCTTCTTTATGGTCCATCTCTCACTTCCGTACATTACTACTGGGAAAACCATAGCTTTAACTATACGGACCTTTGTTGGCAAGGTGATGTCTTTGCTTTTTAAGATGCTGTCTAGGTTTGTCATTGCTTTTCTCCTAAGAAGCAGGCGTCTTCTAATTTCGTGACTGCTGTCACCATCTGAAGTGATTATGAAACCCAAGAAAGTGAAATCTTTCACTGCCTCAATTTCTTTCCCTTCTTTTAGCCAGGAGGTGATGGGACCAGTGGCCATGATCTTAGTTTTTTTGATGTTGAGCTTCAGACCATATTTTGCGCTCTCCTCTTTCACCCTCAGTAAAAGGTTCTTTTAATTCCTCCTCACTTTCTGCCATCAAGGTTGTGTCATCAGCATATCTGAGGTTGTAGATATCCTACCTTATACATACTGCTTTATATAACATACTTTCATCTAATACAATTATCCTCCATTTCACTTGTCATTGTTTTCATTCCGCTGCTCATAATTCGAACCCTGTCCGCGTTTTCATTTGGCTATAACAGTTTTTCAAATAGTCCGAAAATGGTCTCCACTCTTTCATGAACAGTTCGTCTCTTTCATCTCTTTATTTTTGCTGTCAATTTCGCCATTTCCAAATAGCCCGTTATCTTTTAAAGCCATTCCTCTGTGGCAGGAACTTCTCCTTCTTCCCATTTCTAAACGTACAGGATTCCAGCTGCTGTTGCCGCATCCAAAGGGCCCAATTTTTATCCTCGGCATCTTCAGGTAGGCCTGAGAAAGACGGCCTGGGGAGCAGCTGCCAGTCAGAGCCCAGACTAGGCTTGGAGAAACTTTTTCCAATCTTGTTTCTGTGCTTTCCATTTGTATTACGCATTTTGTGTTTTTAGCTTGTTATGTTGTGAATAGCCCTGAAATGGAGTGTGGTATACCAATTCAATAATAATAAAATTAAACAAATAGAACTCTGAGGGCCGCATTCCTTTCCGGACAAGCTTCTGAGGGCCACATGCAAAACGAGGCAGAGCAACGGATGCTAATTTTACCTTTTGTGCAGCAGACCAATTTCTACAGACGCTACAAAAGCACCTAGCTAAACCATACCTTCCAACTTCTTCCAAAGAAAAACGGGGGTGCACGTCTTCTGGGACGCACCCTCTTCATCCCCACCCCACCCCACAATTCATATTCATATATATGTGTCTCTAACTATTCTCACCGGCTCATATAAATAGCTGAGTCTGGTGAGCACTTAATGTTCCCAACCCTTATAGTTATAAATTGTGGGTTGCCATCTGATTTATTCTGATTTTATTCTGATTTTAATCTGTATTTCAGTCGATTGCTGGATTTTATGTTTTAATGTATTATATATTTTGATGCTAGCCGCCCTGAGCCCGGTTCGGCCAAGGAAGGGTGGGATATAAATAAAAAAGTTGTTGTTGTTGTTGTTTATCTATTCTTTATTAAAACTAAACGGAATTATAAGACAACAGAGGAAGAAAAGGAAGAGAAAAAAGCAAACTTATAAATTTACCAGATTACTATACTTCTCCTAAACATTACCTGATACAGTGTTTATACACACGATTTCCAAATATCGTTGACTTTGCCCATGGCGAGTCTGCGTTCGATGGGCCACTTGCTCAAATGTTGAGGGTTCATACATCTCTCTATTATTCTGTCGATTAGCCCAGTTTATGGGGCTGCTTTTCAGTTTTCTTGAAAGCAGACTTGGAGAAATGGATCTAGGCAGTGGGACCAATTCCCCACCCCCCCGCGGACAAAATTGACAGGGGTGGGGATGGGATGGGTGGGGATTCCACCCCTGCCAGTCACCTGAAGGGAACACAGAGCCATTAGCAGATCAGCAGCCCCCCCCCCAACCTCCCTTGCAGCAGGGAGATGTTCCTCCACCTGCTCCACACCTGCCATCATAGGGCAGGTGTGTGTGGCCTGCCAAATTAGGAATCCCCCCCCCCACCGGCCTGATTTAGACCCGCAGGTCAGGTGTTCCCCACAGCTGCACTGACCGAAGGGGAGATTGCCACTAGGGCTGTTCCAGAAACGCACAAAACCCCCGGCACATTTCTCACCACATCAGCCGTCTCTCCTTTGCCCTTTCTGTTGTTTTCTTTAATTATATTTATTTTAACAAAAAAACAAAATCTTAAACACCATACATTATACATAATAGAAAGTACAAAATACACAATACAAAAACAGAAACATACATCATAATTTCCCCTTCATCATTTCTAATCATATTGGGGTGACTTCCTCACGTCCCCCCTGCTGCGTTTCATTATCAATCATCTTTAGTAATTTCTTAACATCTTTAAATCTTATTTATTAATATCGCTTATGTCCTTTTCTTATGTAAGTCTTAACCTATAATCATGAGTCTATATTACTTAACCTATTTTTCTATTCTGTAAGCTGTCATTTCTTCCAACTTTTTCAAACTTTAAATCTTACAATAGTTTTTTAAATATACTTTAAATTTCTTCCAATCTTGTTCCACCGTCTCCTCGCTCTGGTCACATAGTTTCACGGTCAGTTCGGCGAGTTCCATATACCTGTTAGTCCTCCTTTGCCCTTTCTGACCCTGAGCATTCTGCCCGGCTAAGACTCTGGGATTAACAGCTCCTGACCCAGCCTCTTCATCAAAAGCTACTTAGCAGGCTCGGCAGGTGCTGGGAGCCTGAAATAGAGAGGCAAAAAGGGCGTCAAAGAGATGCTTTAGTTATACTTACTTCACTTCGCACAGTGACCTGCTGGCCATTCGACAAAGTCCCTCTGGGCAGTTTCTTGAAATGGTATATAATAATAATATTATAATAATTTTTTATTTGTACCCCGCCCATCTGGCTGGGTCTCCCCAGCCACTCTGGGTGGCCTCCAACAGATATTAAAATACATCAAAATCACAGGTTAAAACCTTCCCTAAACAGGACTGCCTTCAGGTATTTTCTGAATGTAGGATAGTTGTTTATCACTTTAACCTCTGCTGGGAGGGCGTTCCACAGGGCGGGCGCCACTACCGAGAAGGCCCTCTGCCTGGTTCCCTGTAGCTTTGCTTCTCGCAGTGAGGGAACCACCAGAAGGCCCTCGGTGCTGGATCTCAGTGTCCGGGCTGAACGGTGGGGGTGGACACGCTCCTTCAGGTATACAGGACCGAGGCCGTTTAGGGCCTTAAAGATCAGCACCAACACTTTGAATTGTGCTCAGAAATGTACTGGGAGCCAATGTAGATCTCTCAGGACTGGTGTTATGTGGTCCTGGCGGCCACTCCCAGTCACCAGTCTAGCTGCCGCATTCTGGATTAATTGCAGTTTCCAGGTCACCTTCAAAGGTAGCCCCACGTAGAGCGCATTGCAGTAGTCCAAGCGGGAGATAACTAGAGCATGCACCACTCTGGCGAGACAGTCTGCGGGCAGGTAGGGTCTCAGCCTGCGTACCAGATGGAGCTGGTAGACAGCCGCCCTGGACACAGAATTAACCTGTGCCTCCATGGACAGCTGTGAGTCCAAAATGACTCCCAGGCTGCGCACCTGGTATAAAAGGAAGCTCTTGACACAGCATATACCACGACTACTGGTAGAAAATAAAATCTGCATGGAACTCAGCATGAGATCAGTCTAAGGGGAAGAGGTGCTGGTCTACCTTGCAGGGAGGGCGTGTGGATAAGTCTTTGAGGTCAAACTGGCTGCGCAAATACACCAGGCAGATTTTAAACCGAGGCGGAATCCAGCTGTGCATGTCAAAGCACTTTTATGACCATTCGGCAATATTCCCTGTTTTACTGAAGGTACATTATTGCAGTCCATAACTGATTTTTCTAATTTTCCTTTATGAATACATTCTCATCCTGAAATGATTAAACAATGATTAAAAATCGGCATATAGATAGATAGATAGATAGATAGATAGATAGATAGATAGATATAGATAGATAGATAGATAGATATAGATAGATAGATAGATAGATAGATAGATAGATATACAGATAGATAGATAGATAGATAGATAGATAGATAGATAGATAGATAGATAGATATAGATAGATAGATGATAGATAGATATACAGATAGATAGATAGATAGATAGATGATAGATAGATAGATATACAGATAGATAGATAGAGAGAGAGAGAGAGAGAGATGATAGATAGATACCGTAGATAGATAGAGATATTGCTTCTAGATCAGTGATGGCTAACCTTGACACTCCAGATGTTTTGGAACTACAACTCCCATCATCCCTAGCTAACAGGACCAGTGGTCAGGGATGATGGGAGTTGTAGTCCCAAAACATCTGGAGTGTCAAGGTTAGCCATCACTGTTCTAGATGATCTGTTTATTGAGCATTCATCCAGATTTGCTTGCAGGGAGATTAGAATAATACAATAATAGAATCTTAAGAGTTGGAAGATACCCCCAAGGGTCATCTAGTCCAACCCCCTGCAATGCAGTTAAGGCATCCCTGACAGGTGGCCACCCAATCTCTGCTTTAAACCTCCAAGAAAGGAGATTCCATCACCTTCCAAGGGAGGCTGTTACACTGTCAAACAGCTCTCACTGCCAGAAAGGTCTTCCTGATATTTAGTCGGAAACTCCTTTCTTGTAATAACTTGAAGCCATCGGTTCAAGTACGACCCTCAAGAGCAGGAGAAAACAAGCTTGCTCCCTCCTCCATGTGACAGCCCTTCAGATATTTGAAGATGGCTATCATATTTCCTCTCAATCTCCTCTTTTCCAGGCTAAACATACCCAGCCCCTTCAACCGTTCCTCATCAGGCTTGGTTTCCAGACCCTTGATCATCTCGGTCACCCTCCTCTGCACACCTTCCAGCTTGTCAACATCCTTCTTAAATTGTGGAGCCCAGAACTGGACACAGTATTTTAGGTGTGGTCTGACCAAGGCAGAAGAGAGTGGTACTATTACTTCCTTTGATCTGGACACTAGACTTCTGTTGATGCAGCCTAGAATAGAATTAGCATCACACTGTTGACTCCTGTTGACTCACCAAGGTTAGACAGCAACACTGGCTATGTCATTTGTTCCCCTTCATTTGCAGGGAGGTTAAGTGGAGGTGAACCGTAGGAAGTGTCACCCCATCCTTTCCAGCATCTCTCCCCATCTCTTGGGGGGACGAAGTTGCTGAGAAAGCCCTTGTGATCATTTATAATTGCACAACCTGAATTTGCTGGAATGAAAACAGTGGGTCTGGAGACACCCACCGTTTCTAGCCCAATGCAGGTAGGAAACTTGGCGTCCCTTACTTTAGAAGTCCCCGTAAGCCTAACCCTATAGAAGAGCCTTCTGCAACCTGCATCTGGCTGGGATGGATGGGCGAAGAAGGCTTTCTCTAGAAGATGCTGCATCCTTTGCAAGGAAAGAACAACCTGTTTACGCACAGAACACACAACACCTCTGATTTCTACATCCAGACTGTTCTGGTGGGTTGCCTTGAGATACGGTGCGTTTGCTGCCACCTCGTGGCAAGTCTGCAGATGAATTGTACCTGTTACTGGAATCCGTCTGTCTCAAGAGGCAATAATAATAATAATAATAATAATAATAATAATAATAATAATAATAATAAACTTTTATTTATATCCCGCCCTTCCCAGCCAAAACCGGGCTCAGGGCGGCTAACAATCATCAAACCACATAATCCTTGAGCAGACAGTTAAAAATACAGATATAAAAGACACTTTAAAAACTTAAAAATTTAGAATTTTAAAAGTTGCACTCAAATTAACCCAAAAGCCAGACGGAACAGCTCTGTTTTACAAGCCCTGCGGAAGGGTGCTAACTCTTGCAGGGCCCTCGTTTCTTGTGGCAGATCATTCCACCATATCGGGGCCAGAACCGAAAAAGCCCTGGCCCTGGTGGTTGCCAACCTGACCTTATGACCTGGGATCTCCAGAAAGTTATTATTTGATGACCTCAGGGTCCTACCCAGAGGCATACCAGGAGAGACGGTCCCTTAAGTACGAGGGCCCTAGGCCGCGTAGGGCTTTAAAGGTTTAATAGAGTGCGCCTCGGGGGGTGAAGTCAAACCGCTGGAGAATCACAGCGCCTGCTGTGGCTGCAGAGACCAGAAACTTGTACCTGCTGCCTCCCACGTATTTATTTTTAATTTTTTTTTTTGCTGCATTAGCAGCACCAAAGTGACCTCCCAGGGACACATACATCCAAACCATATTATTTGTTGTTCTAATGCAGGGGTAGGCAACTTAAGGCCAGTGGGCCGGATGAGGCCCAATCGCTTTCTCAATCCGGCCCGTGGACTGTTCGGGAATCAGCGTGTTTTTACATGAGTAAAATGTGTCCTTTTATTTAAAATGCATCTCTGGGTTATTTGTGGGGTATAGGAATTTGTTCATATTATTTTTTCCAAAATATAGTCCGGCCCACCACATGGTCTGAGGGACGGTGGACTGGCCCACGGCTGAAAAAGGTTGCTGACCCATGTTCTAATGTGTTGTAAGCGATGACAAACCTAGACAGCATCTTAAAAAGCAGAGACATCACCTTGCCGACAAAGGTCCGTATAGTTAAAGCTATGGTTTTCCCAGTAGTGATGTATGGAAGTGAGAGCTGGACCATAAAGAAGGCTGATCGCCGAAGAATTGATGCTTTTGAATTATGGTGCTGGAGGAGACTCTTGAGAGTCCCATGGACTGCAAGAAGATCCAACCTATCAATTCTGAAGGAAATCAGCCCTGAGTGTTCACTGGAAGGGCAGATCCTGAAGCTGAGGCTCCAATATTTTGGCCACCTCATGAGAAGAGATGACTCCCTGGAAAAGACCCTGATGTTGGGAAAGATGGAGGGCACAAGGAGAAGGGGACGACAGAGGACGAGATGGTGGGACAGTGTTCTCGAAGCTACCAACATGAGTTTGACCAAACTGTGGGAGGCAGTGGAAGACAGGAGTGCCTTGCGTGCTCTGGTCCATGAGGTCACGAAGAGTCGGACACGACTAAACGACTAAACAGCAACAACAACATCAACAACAACAATGTGTTGAGATTTTTTTTCTTTAAAATTTAAAGCGGTTTAGAAATGACATGAATTCTAATGAGAACACATAGTTTTGTGTGCCAGTGTTCCCTAGTTACAACCATGCTCAAAGCGGCTTACAACGTGGAGAGAGAGGAAAAATTACACCATTGCAAACATAGCAAAAGTAGTCATAAACATTGAATAAAGTCTCAAAAAGCACACAATTAAATTGAAACCATTTCCACATAAATCATAATAAGATCTAGAATAAAAATACAAAAATTAATCGCAATAACTGCAGCAACACACATACACACACACACAGCAACCACCCCTAAGCAACACCCCAAGTGTCTGATCAGCAGCCTCAGCTTTTGTAGCTGGAGTCAGTCCGCCCCCGTCTTCCAGGGCGATCGTTCGGGAGCTTCTCAGCTTCTTCAGCCCGAACGACACAGTGACTGGTGTCAGAAGACATCCAGCACACTTAGGGATCCGCAGAGTGTGCGCAGTTGCGTAACAGAACACAGCAACTCAGCATGTAGGCTAAAGCTACTTTATTACATATCTACACACAGAGCACTTCATCATGGCTCCTTCTCTCTCTAGCATCAGGCAGCAAAGAGAGTAAGAACAAAGGACAACAGTCCCACTTCAGGGAACACTGTAAGACAAAACATCCTGTCTTCCGTCACTTCCCACTCTGTGGAATCAAAACACACACCCAGTCATGTGATAAACAATAAACCCATGACTGCACACAGGAGAATGAATCTCCCAACACCTTCGCCCACTCCCAGGTCCCACCTGCCTGCCACCCGATATCTCAATGGCGTCAGGTGGCCAATACTCCTTGATGGGCATTACAGGGCTTAGAGGAAATGACCGCTTTTTGTCCAGCCATAGCAGGGCCTCCATGTTCAAGCAAGCAGGAAGGACAGCCATCTGGCGCCGAGCGAAGCTTATTGGAGAACCAAACAGGTCATGCACATCGGGCAAAGACATCCCTGATAACCACCTGGCATGCACGTCAATGCGCAAATGTTCAACGCTCCTGCGTTTTAAGTGGAGCGGTGAGTCGGTGTGTCTGGTTGTTAACCAGAAGGTTGGCAGTTCGAGCCCACCCAGGAGTGGTTGTGGTTGTGGGTAGGATTCCTGCATTGCTGGGGGTTGGACTGGATGACCCTCGGGGTCCCTTTCAAGTTGACAATTCCAGGATTCTATGTATGTGGATGTATGTAGCCGGTCTCTCATATGAAATTTAAATGTTCTTCCGGTTTGGTACATCCCCACCAGAGGGAGGCAAAGAGCCACAAATGATGATCTAGGGTTTGTTGCGCTTCCAGCTGGGTGCTTAGTGTGGGATGGATCCCAGCACCCATAAATACAGGGGTTTCTTGGCAGTGAGTATCCACAACAGCACCTGCCAGCCTGACCCCCCCCCCCCCGCGCCCTGATTTAATCCAGCTTTCCCCTTTACACGGAAAATCAGATAACTTTTTTTTTTAAAGCCCTATTGCTAGCACCCATTTGTGCCATCATCTGACCAACCCATTGGCAATATTGAACGCCGATCTGGAAGTCAGATGGCAGGAAAGCCTGATGCCAACCTGCCGAAATGCAGTGGCAGCAAAACATAGCCATTATGTCTAGTTGCCATTGACAGGGAAGTCATAGTCAGGCCACACCTGGAGTCCTGTGTCCAGTTCTGGGCGCCACAATTTAAGAAGGGTGTTGACAAGCTGGAAGGTGTGCAGAGGAGGGTGAGCAAGATTATAAAGGGTATGGAAACTAAGCCTTACGGGGAACGCTTGAAGGAGCTGGGCATGTTTAGCCTGGAAAAGAGGAGACTGAGAGGAGATACAATTGCCATCTTCAAATATCTCAAAGGCTGCCCCATGAAGAAGAAGAAGAAGAAGAAGAAGAAGAAGAAGAAGAAGAAGAAGAAGAAGAAGAAGAGTTTGGATTTGCTATCCCGCTTTATCACTACCCAAAGGAGTCTCAAAGTGGCTCACATTCTCCTTTCCCTTCCTCCCCCACAACAAACACTCTGTGAGGTGAGTGGGGCTGAGAGACTTCAGAGAAGTGTGACTAGCCCAAGGTCACCCAGCAGCTGCATGTGGAGGAGCGGGGAATCGAACCCGGTTCACCAGATTACGAGTCTATCGCTCTTATCCACTACACCACACGGAGAGAGGGAGCAAGCTTGTTTTCTCCTGCTCTGGGGGGTAGGACTCGAACCTATGGCTTCAAGTTACAAGAAAGGAGATTCTGACTAAACATGCAGAAAAACTTTCTGGCGGTAAGAGCTGTTCAGCAGTGGAACAGCCTCCCAGAAGAGGACCCTCCTTCCTTGGAGGTTTTCAAGCAGAGGCTGGATGGACATCTGTCATGGATGCTTTGGCTGAGATTCCTGCATTGCAACGGGTTGGACTAGATGACCCTTGGGTGTCCCTTCCAACTCTGCAATTCTATGATTGAATGATAGCTTCAGATGCCTGTCACACTGCAGTGATCTGCAAATGCTCCTTCTACCTGTTTTCACCACCACGCAGGCAATTACCTTTTCCTGAATGTCTTGTTTGGAGCAATATTGAGAAACAGCTTTTTTTTCCATGTCCAGCATCAGCAGAGACATAAAATACGTGATTCCGGCTAATGGCTGCTATTACAGGCAATGGCAAGAAGGCGACTTGCAGCCTTTCCTTTATTCCTTCCCTTTCATATTTGCACCCACCTGGCCACCGAAACCCCTTGCCTCTCTACACATGGCTGGTTTGCGTCAGCTAATTTGCCCACCTCGGGTGCAAATTATGCCATTGACTCTTGCATGGGGGCAAAGCGAAGCGGCCGGCTGTCACAAGAAAAGCTTATAAGCCTGAGCGTTGTTTCTTTGGGCAGCCATTCAAGGCCATGGCTTTCTTATTCTTGCTCAGAAACAGCTTCTGATTTCTGCACCAGCTTCTTTCCCAAGAAGTGTAACTGTTTTCTCATCACTCCTCCCCCCCTTATCTTAATCTTTTAAGTGTCTAATAATAAAGGTTTATAATTAAACATAGAGAATCAGAGCTATAAATAGGAGCAGGTGATGAGAGGGTCGGAAGAAGAAGGTCATGTTAATGGGAAAGAATTAATCATTATCATTATTTTTTTCCTTAAAATCGTTTGTAAAAAGAGCCAATCTACAGTAATAAAGTGCAAGTGTCTCTGCGTCCAGTCCCTGTGTCCGTCCCTGTGTCCTACTGCGCATGTGCCCCACGGACACAGGGATTGGAGCACAGAGACTTCGGGGCGGCCGGGCGAAACTGCGCATGTGCCCCACGGGCACAGGGATTGGAGCGCAGAGACTTCGGGCGGCCGGGCTGTTGAAGCGGCGGGTGCGCGCTCGCGTGGACTTACTTCTAAGCGGCAGCAGCCGTTACAAGTGGCGGCTGAGTTGGCCTGCCGGGGCCTGGCTGGTGCTAGTGCCGCTGCCGCCGCTGTGATGCGCTTCCTGCGCTGCCTGCTGAAGGGCCATTCGGCGCTGGCCGGGGCGCCCAAGTACATTGAGCACTTCAGCAAGTTCTCGCCGTCCCCGCTTTCCATGATGTTCTAGCGCCCGTTAATTTAACGGGCTTAAAGTCTACTAGTGTTTCTATAAATTTAGACCTTCTCATCAGTTAGTTGGTGACTTTCTTCGGTAGGTTACTTCATAAGAACAATTCCGCAGGTTTTCGCTAAGCCCCCTACAATAAAAGGCTGGTTAAAGAAATGCCAGGATCCCTGGAAATGGAGCTTCCACATTCAGAAGCAGTCTACCTCTAAATATGAGCTGCTAGGACGCAGGTGGCGCTGTGGTCTAAACCACAGAGCCTAGGGCTTGCTGATCAGAAGGTCGGTGGTTCAAATCCCCGCGACAGGGTGAGCTCCCGTTGCTTGATCCCTGCTCCTGCCAACCTAGCAGTTCAAAAGCATGTCAAAGTGCAAGTAGATAAATAGGAACCGCTCTGGCGGGAAGGTAAACGGCGTTTCCGTGCACTGCTCTGGTTCGCCAGAAGCAGCTTAGTCATGCTGGCCACATGACCCGGAAGCTGTACGCCGGCTCTCTCGGCCAGTAAAGTGAGATGAGCGCCGCAACCCCAGAGTCGTCCGCGACTGGACCTAATGGTCAGGTTCCCTTTACCTTTAGGAATACCCAAGCGGGTGGGCTATTGTGTTCATGCCCACCTTGTGGGTTTCCTTGAGGCATCTGATTGGCTACTGTTGGAAATGTCACGCTGCAATAGACCAACTGTGATCCTGCAGAGATTTTATGAAGTTCTTAGATTATTGTAACACCCTTCCCCCGTTCAAGGCAGTAGTGCCGGGAGGCAGGCCGAACCCACAAATACCGGTGCGGCTTATTTGTGGGTGAGGCTTATATTCGGGCCAATACTGCATATTGAATTTGCCATAAGCTCACCATCGCCATCTAGTGTCAGATTTTATAACGCACTTAAAACACACTTAAAATGTTATATTTGCAGCCGATGGGAGCATATAACGCTCAGTTCTGAAAGCGCTGCATGGGCAGCTCAGTATGCAACCAAACCCTTTTTGAGGGTCTTAGTATTGGTATAACAAAGACCTAAGCAACTTGGGGCCTGGTTACCTTAGAAGGCTCCACCACCTCCTGAGTGTCACCAGAATGGGAGACAAAAGAGGTCCTTGGAGAAAGGTTGGGGAAGTATCTATGTGCTGGGGGGAGGGCACCCCAATGTTTGCCGAAGGACAAAATCCTTTTTATTTTATTTTATTTGTATACCACCCTTCCTCCAAAGATCACAGGGAGGCTCACAACACAGAAATTCTCCAAAATCCTGTGATTCTAAAACACCTTCAGGGAAGCTCATTGAGTTCCTCATTGATAAATCTTACTGTGAACAGCATAGTCCATGGGTAGGCAAACTAAGGCCCGGGGGCTGGATCCAGCCCAATCGCCTTCCAAATCCAGCCCGCGGATAGTCCGGGAATCGGCGTGTTTTTACATGAGTAGAATGTGTCCTTTTATTTAAAATGCATCTCTGGGTTATTTGTGGGGCATAGGAATTCGTTCATACCCCCCCCCCAAAATATAGTCTGGCCCCCCACAAGGTCTGAGGGACAGTGGAATGGCCCCCTGCTGAAAAAGTTTGCTGACCCCTGGCATAGTCATTTGCATTACAAAAAGACTCCTCTTCCACCTTCCCTTAATTGTGGCGTCTACCTGGGCTCTACCAGTTTAGAGTATGGGGGGGGGAGAGAGAGGGATGCAGGTGGCGCTGTGGTCTAAACCACTGAGCCTCTTGGGCTTGCCGATCGGAAGGTCAGTGGTTCGAATCCACACTATAGGGTGAGCTCCCGTTGCTCTGTCCCAGCTCCTGCCAACCTAGCATGCCAGTGCAAGTAGATAAATAGGTACCGCTCCGGCGGGGAAGGTAAACGGCGTTTCCATGCGCTCTGGCACTTGTCACGGTGTTCCTTTGCACCAGAAGCGGTTTAGTTATGTTGGCCACATGACCCGGAAAGCTGTCTGTGGACAAACGCCGGCTCCTGCGGCCTGAAAGCGAGATGAGCGCCACAACCCCATAGTCACCTTTGACTGGACTTAGCTGCCCAGGGGTCGTTTATCTTTACCTTCCGGGGGGGGGGGAGTGCGACATTATAAGTAGCAGGGCCTTTTCTGTAGCTGCACCCACACCCATCCAAGAGAGCTCTGCCCTGCCCTGACATTGCCCTCCTTCCTCTATTTGACTCAAACTTTGCT
>JAWWNH010000323.1:0-68840 GCA_034641385.1 Darevskia mixta
GTGAATGTGTTCAGGAACAACATTCCATATTAGTGGAAGAAGGAAGAGAAGAGGGATGATAATGTTTAATAGAACAAGATGGTTTTAGGTTCATTGAGCAGGGAAAAAATGAAGTGAATTAAAAGCCCAGATTAGAATAAAGCAAGAAAACTCAACTTGGGCCCGTTAAACAAGTTGAATGAACAAGACGAAACGTTGCTTCAGATGGAAACTATGTTGATGCAAAAGCCAGAGGGGTGAGCCATGAATATAATGCGTTGGTAGATGTTTGTTGATGCATATAGGTTGGGAGAGGGAAGACGGCCTGCTTTTCAAGGCCAGAAGGTACTGGTGAAACTCGAAAAATTAGAATATCGTGGAAAGGGTCATTTCTTTCAGTAATTCAACTTAAAAGGTGAAACTAATATATGAGATAGACTCATGTCATGCCAAGCGAGATATGTCAAGCCTTTATTTGTTATAATTGTGATTATTACAGCGTACAGCTGATGAGAACCCCAAAGTAACAATTTCAACTTTGGGGTTTTCATCAGCTGTACGCCATACTCATCACAATTATAACAAACAAAGGCTTGACATATCTCACTTTGCATGTCATGAATCTATCTCATATACAGTGGGACCTCGACTTATGACGATAATGCGTTCCGACGCAATTTTCGTAAGTCGAAAACATTCGTAAGTCGGAAAAATCCTATTAAAGCTGGCCCGCGACTTCCATTCGTAAGTCGAAAAATTCGGTTGCGGCGGCCATTTTGTTTCTCCCGGAAGTCATTCGTAAGTCAAAAAACACGTAAGTCGAATTGCTCATAAGTCGAGGTCCCACTGTATTAAACTCCAGTAGCTAATGAAAACAGTTGCTTACATAAATGGACTTTTCCACGATATTCTAATTTTTCGAGTTTCACCTGTATATTCAATGGGGAATATAATATGAAGCCAGAAGGGAGGCAAGAGGGGAGGTTCTTGGGCTGGGCTTCAGCCCAAATGGCAGCCATTTTTAGTGTCTGGACTACCAGCAAACAACCTGGCGTTCTCCGCTATCCCTACCTTGATGGTGGGTGGGTGGTCCTCTCCCTAGGAAGCTGATCACCAGCAAAACACAATAGCCACAGTTCAACTAAAACTGGTCCCGATAAGCCACACAATTGTATGCTTCTACTCAGAAGCAAATCCCACTGGGTTCAATGGGGCTTACTCCTGGGTAAGCATGCCTGCAATTTCAGCCTTGGTCCCTCTGAAAGCAAGGGGACTTGAGTTAATTACGAACTTGTTCCTCAGGCCCAGCAGGTCTGTACTTTGCTGCACAAACTGATGTCTAGCAAGCAGTGGGGATTCCTTAATCCAACCAGTGGCGAAGGTTTTGCCATTGCAGAGCACATGCACAAAGACACTGTTGTATGTATGTATATACAAACATGTACTGGTTTACAAGTTACGTACAAAATGAGAGCGCCGTGGAGTTAAAAGCGTGACCTCTGCTCCCTTGCGCGTGCACACACACGACTTAAAATCTTCTCATTTCAAAGGACACTCTAGCCTAACTTTTAAACCACACCTAGATTATAAAGTTTAATAGGGCCCACCGAAATTGCTCAGCATGGTGGGATCTGGGAAAACCGCCACCAGCTAGCTCCCCACTTCCCCACCCAATGTCAACGAGATCACGGATATCGATGAGACTCCAGCCCTCAGCAGCTGGCCTTCAAGCCTACCTGTCACACATCCATTAAGTGTAGAAATACTTTCTGAAGTGAGGTAACTCCTAGGTCTAGGTCTATAGAACCAAGACCCTGGTTCTGATAAGGAGGGACTGAACTGAGAAGCCCAATGGCCTGAACTGAGAAACCGGCCTACGCCACACTTAATACTGTACCCCAAAGCAAATGACCAAAGCCACAGGAAGAAAAAAAAAAGGATTCTATTCTATAATACATTGCGGTTACACATCAAGCTTACAACCACCACAAGAGACCCCTGGTGGAAAAAGACAACAGCAGTTTAACTAAGAGGAGAGCTCCACAGCACACCTGCCTGCCTCTCTCTGGCAGCCCCCGTTCTTGGTGTGGATGTTCCTATGCATCTCCAGCCCTGTAGAGGAAACGGTTTTTCTTACTTGCCCAAGCCAGGCACACAAAACAGGAGGCTGTGGGAGAGGTTACGATGTCAAGGTAGGAAGGGTGCTCCTGGCAACTTTGACACAGCGGTGCTTGGCATCCGGATCGGAAGATTCCTGGTACTTTCGTAGATCGGCGCAAAAAAGGACCTGGCGAAGGAGGGCAGAGAGTCAGAATTGCGGGGGGGGGGGGGGACAAATGTTTACGAGAGGTGGTTTGGAAATAGGCCCCCTAGAGAGGAGGATGCAGGTTTCTGTTGTGAGCCGGGTAGAGTTTTGCCAGCTGTGTCAGAAGAAGCAAATGTCACTTATACACAAATTGGCGCTTTTACACTGAGGCCAAGACAAAACAAAAACAGGCCTAGAGGCAAAAAGGTGGTGTGCACAAATGGGCACCAAACCATTCAGACCAGTTTAAAACAGGGCAGGTGAGCATACCTTAGATTAGCATCTACTGGGCTGTGTATTATTTTTTGTCTGTATATACAGACTGAAGGAAGAAACTTCTTCACACAACATGTTAATTTGGAGAACATACTGCCACAAAACCGAGGGGTGGCCACCTGAGTCAGAAGGCTTGAAAGGGGAAACGGGTAATTTGGGATGGTGGGTCTATATTGTCCCTTATAATGCCCTATTTGAGCAAGGTGTTCTGATCACTATGGATGGTGAACATTTCCACTTGGAAACAAGAGGGAGGTCCACTGCTGGCTCCAGAGAATCTTTGGACTTGCAGAGGCACACAGGAAAAAGAGATAGCCACCACATCTCTCCTGGCAGGAAAAGCAGGCTGCGCAGCCATGGATAAAAGGGGAATAATAATAATAATAATAATAATAATAATAATAATAATAATAATAATAATAATAATAATTATTATTATTATTATTATTATTATTATTATTATTATTATTTATACCCCGCCCATCTGGCTGGGTTTCCCCAGCCACTCTGGGCAGCTTCCAACCGAATATTAAAAACAACACAGCATCAAACATTAAAAACTTCCCTAAACGGGGCCGCCTTCAGTTGTCCTTTAAAAGTAAAATAGCTGCTTATTGCCTTGACATCTGACGGGAAGGCGTTCCACAGGGCAGGCGCCACTACCGAGGAGGCCCTCTGCCTGGTTCCCTGTAACCTCACTTCTCGCAGTGAGGGAACTGCTAGAAGGCCCTCGGAGCTGGACCTCAGTGTCCGGGCTGAACAATGGGGGTGGAGACGCTCCTTCAGGTATACAGGACCGAGGCCGTTTAGGGCTTTAAAGGTCAGCACCAACACTTTGAATTGTGCTCGGAAACGTACTGGGAAAGATAACTTTGCACCCGAAGTGGAAAGTGAAAGGAGGAGGCGGAGAAAGCAAGGAATAGAGGAGGCAGAGAAGAGTCCGGAAGAAGGTGGCATGTGGGGAGAGGGAACTGGAACAGCAAAAACATGGGACACCATGCAAGATTCTGTTGCTGGTCCCAGTTGTCAATGGCTGTTCTCCATGTTGGCTAATGTTCAGAGGAAGTATTCCACAAAAATACCAACTGCTGGGCAGGAGTGGGGAGAGCTATCGCCTCCAAGCCCTGCTTGCGAGCTTCTTGGGAGCACCTGGCCGGCCATTATCGGAAGGAGGGTGCTGAACCAGGTGGACTTTGGGTCTGTCCCAGCAGGTCTCTTCTTACGTTTTAACATAGCCTAGAACACGCTTCCTCAACCTCGGCCCTCCAGTTGTTTTTGGCCTACAACTCCCATGATCCCTAGCGAGCAGGACCAGTGGTCAGGGATGATGGGAATTGTAGTCTCAAAACATCTGGAGGGCCGAGGTTGAGGAAGCCTGGCCTAGAAGAAGTAAATATTCCCCTGCAAGTCGCTGCATGGCAAGAAAAGCTGGATCAGAGTTACTTAACTGTTTCTGCTTCTGAGATAATCCCCAGACACTCTGATGCCCTTAAAAAATATATCAATGAAAGCTAAGATTCTTACAATGCTGAATTACTTTACCCTCAAGCCGATTCCTGCAGTTGGACGATCTGGCTGTTCGTGTGTGTTCCCTTCTCACGCATGGCCTTGCACAAAGCCGCAGAAGAAGAAAAAGAAGAGGATTTTTCACTCATTTACTCACCGCTTGTGCCCATCCAGCATATGGTCCCCACAGGCTCCGGAAGAAGTTCCCTGAAGGCAGAGCAGTCAAGAGGGCAGCCTTAGTGACTTGGAAGGCAACAAGCTGCCTTGACAAGCGAGAGGATTAACACAACCGATTCTTCAAAGGAAGCTCCCTTATACCAAGCAAGACCCATTGGGCCCATCTAGCTGTGTACTGTCTGCCCTGCCTCTCCAGGATGGGATAAAACACGGGACTTTCTGCACCCAAAGCAGGTGTTTTACAGCCAAAACATGGTGATGCCTCTTCCTTGGCTTGCATTGGCCAGAATGCTTCCTACTGGTATCTAAACAGATGTTCCCACCCCCGTTCTGGAGATTAAAGTCCTAATCTCTTTATATTCAGGAGAGGAGTTCCCTGACAAACCATAGTGAGCGTTTGCAGCGATTGGCAATGATTGGTTCTAACTTGTTCCATAACTGAAAGGGCTCTGCTGCCCCCTGCTTCTGGGGAGGAAGGCGAGAGGGAGTTTGAGAAGTTGCAACTGAGCAGCCACAGTTGGGTGGCATCTCAGCAAACCATTGACCCCTCTATTTGATGGAGCTTCTGCATTTGGTTTTTTTCCCCAATTTTTTTTTATTGACCTTAACAATTTTAAGCACTTTACATTACCGTTAAATTTTCATCCCCCCCCCCCCTCACTGGGGGAAGCAAATTTCCAATCCCCTCTCTCCCCGGGAAAGACAATAAACATTTCGCATTTACCGTAACATAATTAATATAGTCCAAATCATTGCTTAAGTCTGGCCCATTTCTGTAGGCCAGATGTTTTCCCTTTCCTCAATTTCATTTTTCGTTTGACTTCCTCAAGTCCCCCCTGTTGAATTCATTGTCAATCCTCTTTATCAGTTTCCCAAATTCAAAACATATCTAATTCTTAACCCAATATTATATTTTTCCATTTCCTTTTCCATTTCCTTATCCTTTTTCACAAAATCATAAAATACCAAAATCATTTTCCTTCTTCCTTTAACCGTCCTAGTTAAGTAGAACTAGAACTAACTCCTTTTTTTCCTATACCTCGGCTCCTAACTACTTCTGATACTTTCCTAAACACTTAACAATTTCCCTTACTCCAACCTAATTTTAAACTCCAAAATTTCCTCTTTTTACACCCTTTCCTCCCTCCGGTCTCAAATTTTTAAAGCTATTTTTCCCACCTCTATCCTCCTAATTTAAACATATATTCATTAGGAGCTTCTGCATTTGCTGGGCCTCGAGCAATTGGATTGTGTATTTTCTGGCGCTTTTCTGAAGGAGTGGGCATTGCTGCCCACTCTGTCGTCGTCACCTTGCTTGAAAGTTATGCCAGCAGTATACAGCAGCAAGCAGTGGGACCTAAAGGTAAAGGACTTCTGGGTGGTTAAGTTACAGTTACCAGATTTTTTTCAATGAATCCGGGGACATTTTTCAACTTCAGTCGGAATGGGTGGATTTTGTCAGGGGACTGTCCCCGGGTAACGGGGACGTCTGTTAACCTAAGTCCAGTCAAAGGCGACTATGGGGTTGCAGCACTCATCTCGCTTTTCAGGCCAACGGAGCCAGACAGCTTTCCGGGTCATGTGGCCAGCATGACTAAACTGCTTCTGGCGCAATGAGACACCGTGACGGGAGCCAGAGCGCACAGAAATGCTGTTTACCTTCCCGCCGCAGCGGTACCTGTTTATCTACTCACGCTGGTGTGCTTTCGAACTGCTAGGTTGGCAGGAGCTGGGACAGAGCAATGGGAGCTCACCCCGTCGTGGGGATTCGAACCGCTGACCTTCTGATCGGCAAGCCCTAGGCTCAGTGGTTTTAGACCACAGCGCCACCCGCTGTGGCAAGGTCCCAATGTGGAATGCAAGTCTAAGGTTGCATTCTGAACCGAAATCCTTGAAGGGGTTGGGGCTGTGCTCAGCTCTGGTTCACAGGAAGAAGAGTTTGGATTTGATATCCTGCTTTATCACTACCCGAAGGAGTCTCAAAGCGGCTAACATTCTCCTTTCCCTTCCTCCCCCACAACAAACACTCTGTGAGGTGAGTGGGGCTGAGAGACTTCAGAGAAGTGTGACTAGCCCAAGGTCACCCAGCAGCTGCATGTGGAGGAGTGGAGACGCGAACCCGGTTCCCCAGATTACGAGTCTACCGCTCTTAACCACTACACCACTGTCAGAGATCTGCCTTCGTCCAGAAACCAGCTGACGGGGGAGGGCAGCTGGAGGGAACCGGAACCCATGGCAGAAAGCAGCTCCCAATCCAGCCAAGAGGGAAGTAGTGGTAAGGAAGGGGAACTACAGGAGAAGCAGGGTCTTGAAGATCCAGCCAGAGCCCTGGCACCAACAAGGGGAAGTCCAGGAAGTGTCAGTGTGCAGCCAAGGGTTAGCACACAGGGGTGCAGAGGTGTAAAGCGGAAGGAGAAGAGGAGGCGCTTCGGGTTCCCCAAGCTTCTATGCTGGGGGAGGAGCAGGGACTTTCCAATCCTGGAACCTGCCACGGACTCAAGCGGACATGAGTCCTGAGAGCTCTGATGTGTTTGATATGTAAATAAAGCCAATAAGTTCAGAAGACCTCGTGTGTGGCTGGTTACTCTCGAGGAGACTTCCCAGAGACCTTACAGCCACACTGGCTCTCACAGGAGGCAGGCACTCGACCCCACTGGCCCTCACCGATCTCTCGGTGCACCCGCTCAGTCACACTGCGGGCCCCCATGCCGAGCTCTTGGCCGTAGTACCGCTTGGCAACCTGCCATATATGGGTGTCCACCGGCACGGCCTCCGCCTTGTCCAGAGACATGAGACACACACAGTCGGCCACCTGCAAAGGGAAGCGAAGAAAATTGCACCGCGATAGCGGTCCTTGTTTGCCATTGCTGGAGGACACACAGCTACAAACAGGCAGCCATGTGTCAAAGTTCAAACAGTCCCCTGCCCTACCACCCGCTTCTCTCAAAGCACAACTACAGCCCTTGTGCCATATTTATGCATTCATTCATTCGTTCATTCCCTTCAAAATGTTGTAAGCTGCCTTTTAGGATCAAGCCCGCCCAAGGTGTTCCCCAGCGTATCAATTCACAATGTGTCATTCATAATAAATTGAAAACCACGTAACAACATTAGCACAAAGCAAGAACCAGCAGTAATAAGTGGGGCAGGAGAGCTTGAAAATAATGCCAATATATTTCACACCTGGCAACCAATGCCAAAATATACATCAGTACGACTCACCCAAATATGGCCATAAAACCTTAATTCTCTTCCCCTTTAATCAGCGAAATGAGGCATCCTTGAGGCCTAACTATTTTAATACATCAGTACAACAATGAGAAGCAAATTTCAAATACATTAATATTCAATTCTGGGAGGCTTAGTTTGGTCAGAATCGAGTATACACTTCCAGAATTAACGCTAAATACATTACTTCTGGTAAATGAGCCACCATAGCTGCTAGAGGGCTGTGAAAATTTGCGTCCTGGGCTTTTTAGACTCGTCTACCCATGTACTATGTGAAACCAAAGGGGCACATTGGTTGCCAGATGTGTGGTTCCCCCACGCCCCCCAGCACTCCTACCCTAAGGTAAAGGTAAAGGGACCCCTGACCATTAGGTCCAGTCGTGTCCAACTCTGGGGTTGCGGCGCTCATCTCGCATTATTGGCCGAGGGAGCTTCCAGGTCATGTGGCCAGCATGACTAAGCCGCTTCTGGCGAACCAGAGCAGCGCACGGAAACGCCGTTTACCTTCCCACCAGAGCGGTTCCTATTTATCTACTTGCACTTTGTGCTTTCGAACTGCTAGGTGGGCAGGAGCAGGGACCGAACAACGGGAGCTCACCCCGTCGCAGGGATTCGAACCGCCGACCTTCTGATCAGCAAGCCCTAGGCTCAGTGGTTTAACCCACAGCGCCACCTGGGTCCTACCCTACTATAACACAAATCAGGAACAACATTTAGCCCGGAAAGAACAATAAAATAAAATACAACTATTGTTAAAATGATCAACACCATCTTCAAACTTGTTAGTTTGCTTGTTACATGAAGGTCTCCAATTGACTTACAACGCATTGAAAACATAAAATACAATGCGCCATAAAAGCAGCATGAAACAAACCCTGTAAAAGCCACAGGAACCTTTGGGTAGCACGCTTAGTAACTAAACAACATCGTATTGCAGGGGAAACCCCAAGTCTTTACCTGGCACCCAATAGATGTCAACGGAGGCACCAGGTGGGCAATAACAACAGAGGGCTATGGCGCCTAATTTGTACTGACCTTGGCTCCCACTCCAGGCAGCGTACACAAGGCATGTCGAGCCTGCTCATAAGGAACGGCTCTCAACTGCTGCAAGCCGGCAGCACCACCAAGCGTCTTCAGGACAGCGCGGGCGCTCTCGCTAACAAACCTCGCCCGATATCCGAAACCAAGGTCCCGCAGCCGGGCTTCTGTGTCTGCTCCTGCAACAGGACACATCCAAAGAAGGATGGCACCCCTTTGAAGAAACGCTACGGTCGTCTAGAGAAAGACGTATGTCCGGCAGCCATTATTATTTCCTAAAAGAAATGGCTAACACAACATTGGTCAGTTAACCAGTCCTCTAAAAGAAAAGGTGGACACACAGCTTACAGGTCAGCTACGAAGCAATGCCACTGTAACACGCACGCTCCACATCCCAAAAACAAATATATTAACCCCTGGTATCGTTGGAACCTATTTATCAACACCATAAGGACTGATGAACCAACGTATACTTGAGGGAAACAGTAAGTTTATCTATTTACATATATACTACATAGTTCTGCAACCTTAATTATATTTTTTTGTTATTTTGTTATTGTTGTTTTCCTGTTTTTTTAATGCTTTTAATGTATTTTTTTCTTTTTCTTTTTCTCTTCTCTTTTCTTTCTTATTTATTTTAACTCACTGTAATACTCTCAATAAAACACAAATAAAGGTAAAGGGACCCCTGACCATTAGGTCCAGTCGTGACCGACTCTGGGGTTGCGGTGCTCATCTCGCATTATTGGCCGAGGGAGCCGGCATACAGCTTCCGGGTCATGTGGCCAGCATGACTAAGCCGGTTCTGGCGAACCAGAGCAGCTCACGAAACGCCGTTTACCTTCCCGCCAGAGCGGTACCTATTTATCTACTTGCACTTTGACATGCTTTCGAACTGCTAGGTTGGCAGGAGCAGGGACCAAGCAACGGGAGCTCACCCCGTCGCGGGGATTTGAACCACCGACCTTCTGATCGACAAGCCCTAGGCTCTGTGGTTTAACCCACAGTGCCACCCATGTCCCAAAATACAAATAAACAAAATTAATTATGTGTATCCGGAATCCTTTCGTAACCCTTGGGAGATTTACCCTGCTGAAATCAACATTAAGGCAAAAAGGCAAAGGACCCCTGGACGGTATGTTCAGTCAAAGGCGACTAGGGGTGTGGCACTTGTCTCGCTTTTCAGGCCGAGGGAGCAGATGTCTGTCTGCAGACAGTTTTCTGGGTCATGTGGCCAGCAGGACTAAACTGCTTCTGGTGCAAAGGAACACCGTGATGGAAGCCAGAGCGCATGGAAATGCCATTTACCTTCCCGCTGCAGCGGTACCTATTTATCTACTTGTACTGGTGTGCTTTCAAACTGCTAGGTTGGCAGGAGCTGGGACAGAGCAACGGGAGCTCACCCAGTCATGTGGATTCAAACTGCCGATCTTCTGATCGGCAAGCCCAAGAGGCTCAGTGGTTTAGACCATAGCGCCACCCGCTCCCTTTTTAGCCTGTCAAAAGAATGCCAGCCAATCCTCCATGGAAGGCCCCTTTGGATAATTCCAATTCATTAGCGATCTCAGTTTCTGCAGCGGTCAATAAATTTGCCATCTTTCATTGTTCCAGATACTCGAGAAGCAGCACCAACAAAGGCAGCAGGTAAAAGCTACTCAAGGCAAAGATTTCATAGCATTTCGCCATATTCCATGCTCAGTTGTTAAGGGACAGCAACCGCCATGCAGTTTGAGTCCAGATTCCTATTGGGTCACACAGGAAGAGCATCCTTACCTGCCATTGCCTGCAGCGAGGGGAATGCGTGGTACGTCTTGGTGTCCAGCTGACAGAGGCGGCGCCCAAAGACCTGGCACAGATGCTGGATCATGTTGGTGATGCGCGACAAATGGTTGTTGGAGGTGCAGATGAAGGAGAAGAGGCATTCTACGGGGTCCTGTCGCAGCACCCGCACCCCTGAGAAGACAAGAGGGTGGGAGGGAGGCAACGAACACCCACCTAACTGATAGAGCTTGAAACACACCCACACTGAGGTCCAGCTCCGAAGGCCTTCTGGCGGTTCCCTCACTACGAGAAACCAAGTTACAGGGAACCAGGCAGAGGGCCTTCTCGGTAGTGGCACCCGCCCTGTGGAACGCCCTCCTATCAGATGTCAAAGAGAAAAACAACTACCAGACTTTCAGAAGACATCTGAAAGCAGCCCTGTTTAGGGAGGCATTTAATGTTTAATAAAGGTAAAGAGACCCCTGACCATTAGGTCCAGTCGTGACCGACTCTGGGGTTGCGGCGCTCATCTCGCTTTATTGGCCGAGGGAGCCAGCGTACAGCTTCCGGGTCATGTGGCCAGCATGACTAAGCTGTTTCTGGCGAACCAGAGCAGCACACGGAAACGCTGTTTACCTTCCCGCCGGAGCGGTACCTATTGATCTACTTGCACTTTGACGTGCTTTTGAACTGCTAGGTTGGCAGGAGCTGGGACCGAACAACGGGAGCTCACCCCGTCACGGGGATTCAAACCGCCGACCTTCTGATCGGCAAGCCCTAGGCTCTGTGGTTTAACCCACAGCGCCACCCGCGTCCCACTTCAATGTTTAATAGATCACTGCATTTTAATGTTCTGTTGGAAGCCGCCCAGAGTGGCTGGGGAAACCCAGCCAGATGGGCGGGGTATAAATAATTAATAATAATAATAATAAATAATAATAATAACACCCTTTTCAGCATAATAATAAATAATAATAACAATAACACCCTTTTCAGCTTTAATAATAATAATAATAATAATATTGAAGCTGAAAAGGGTGTCCCCAGACTAATGACTCTCGGTGGCTAAGGGCTGTATGCACTCAGCAACCATGTCAAATTCATTATCATGTACAGGGTGTTTTAAAACACGCCCCCCCTCAAAAAACCAAGTTTCTAGTCCCTGAGGCAGCAAACTAGGGTTGAAGACATGTAGGCAACATATTGTGAAATACAAGAAGCATATTCCTTGCGGAGAGGGAAAAAGAGGCCAAGTAGGCTTGTGGTTTGTTGGCCTGAAACGGGAATCCAGGACCTCCTCCCAATCTTCCATTAAAAGCAGAGGACTCTCGAATTAGCAAACTGAGCAAATGTACCTAGTTGGCATAATTTATACAAGTAATGCGCTTTTTAAAAAAAATTGGCGCTGGAACAGAGGTGACTTTGCAGCAGATTTCTGGACTTTTCAAATGCAGTAGTAGAAAGTCGTCGTTGCAAACACTAGGGCTACATATAGAGGAGGGAGAAAGGTTGTTTTCTGCTGCTCCAGAGAAGCGGATACGGAGCAATGGATTCAAACTACAAGAAAGAAGATTCCACCTAAACATTAGAAAGAACTTCCTGACAGTAAGAGCTGTTCGACAGTGGAATTTGCTGCCAAGGAGTGTGGTGGAGTCTCCTTCTTTGGAGGTCTTTAAGCAGAGGCTTGACAGCCATCTGTCAAGAATGCTTTGATGGTGTTCCTGCTTGGCAGGGGGTTGGACTGGATGGCCCTTGTGGTCTCTTCCAACTCTATGATTCTATGATTCTATGATCAGAACAATAGATCCCCTCTTTAGCACTGCTTGTCTGCATGTATCCAAAGACCTTGCTGCAGCCAGAAGGACAAGACATGTTATTCCCTTAAAATAAGATAAGGGGGAAATGAAGCTAAAATGATTGGGAGTCCCAAGTCTCACACCTGCTTCTGTGTGAAAATGTCTGCATTTGGTATCGTGCGATGCAATCCTGACGTAGCTCTATTAGTCTCAGGTAAAGGAAACACTGAAAAAGACCAAGGCCACCTGCCTCCATCTCCCGAGATGCGCTGGTGAACCAACTGGGGAAACTGCACCCTCTCCTCTCTCTCTTCCATCACATAACAAAATAAAAAATAAAAAAAATTCCTTCCAGTAGCACCTTAGAGACCAACTAAGTTTGTTCTTGGTATGAGCTTTCGTGTGCATGCACACTTCTTCAGATACACTGAAACAGAAGTCACCAGACCCTTATATATAGTGAGACTGCAATTAGTCTTACAGGAAAAAGCAAGGGGTCATGACAAAGCTATTTTTAACCTTCTCACCCCTTGCTTTTTCCTGTAAGACTAATTGCAGTCGTTAACAGTCGTCAACAGCTATCAGCTGTTAACAACAGCTATCAGCTGTTAACAACAGCTATCAGTCGTTAACAGTCGTCAACAGCTATCAGCCAATCACCCATTCCCACCACCCTTCTGAGTAATACCCCTCCCCACCCTCTCACTATATATAAGGGTCTGGTGACTTCTGTTTCAGTGTATCTGAAGAAGTGTGCATGCACACGAAAGCTCATACCAAGAACAAACTTAGTTGGTCTCTAAGGTGCTACTGGAAGGATTTTTTATTTTTATTTTTTATTTTGTTTTGACTATGACAGACCAACACGGCTACCTACCTGTAACTATTCCATCACATAAGTTATCCTTCGCTCGTGCCATCACAGTTAATCGAGTTGCAATGCCACCACCCTGAACCTCACCTACCTGGGAACTTGATGGCCACTTCTCGGAAGTGAGAGTCCACATAGGACCAGCCCTGGTACAACGCAGACAAGTTGACGTGTAGCTGGAAATAATCCTGGAGGATCTGCGAGGGAGTCAGCCCATCCGTCCCCCGGACCAGCTCTCCTGACAAATGGCCGCCCGGGCGCTCGCTGGTACCTGGGCGGATGGCTTCGGGCTGCGCCTGTTTCCTGCCTTTCTTCAGCGGTGGCTCAGAGAGGCCGTCTTCTTCTCTGCTGCCATCCTCCTTCTCCTCTTCGTGAAGCGTGTACCAGAGCTGTTCTTCTGACTGGGTGAGGGTCCAGACACGTCCTGCCAGCACGCCAGTCCAGTAGCCAGGGCTGGTTTCGGACCACCTGAGAGGAACGCAAGGCTAATTAGCAGCTGTGACAGACCAACTGCAGTTTAGAGAAGCTAACCTAGGCCTCCCTCCGCCTTTCCCTTTATGCTCCAGAAGGCGGCAAGACCTGTATTTTTGGAGTCACAAGGCCCGTCACCACCTCACAGCCACAGAATCATAGAGCCATACTACACTATCCTACAGTACACTTCCGCCAACTACACGACACCTTGTTTCACACGCACGCTCTTCGGACACCAAATGTGTCCCCCCAAACTAATGGCCCCCTTATTAACTTTCTATTCAGCATTGTATCCTCTCAGTTCTGTAGCAGCCCAAAGGGATAACAACATCCTAGACGGGTGATGTTCTGGGGTCCTGTGATCCTTCACAAAGGAATTCAAAGAACCGAGAAAGATTTGCTTATTCTACTTTATGAAGTCGTGTATTTGATTAGAAGCAGGATGTTTGCGATTTTTTAAAAAAGAACTGAATCAAAACACTATTGATCAATAATCAATAGTCAATAAAACACTATTGATCAATTAGGGAGGCTTTTAATGTTTAATAGATTATTGCATTTTAATGTTCTGTTGGAAGCCGCCCAGAGTGGCTGGGGAAACCCAGCCAGATGGGCGGGGTATAAATAATAATTTTTATTTATTTATTTATATTATGTTTATTATTATTATTAATGCAGACTTTTGGAAGCTACGTACTCAGACCATCTGGCTCTGTAGTGGTAGGCAGTAGCTTCCCACAGTTTCACAAAGGAAGCCTTTCCCAGCTCCTACCTGGAGATGCTGGAGGATAAAAACATAACAAAAGGCCTGTTGGATCAGGCCAAAGGCCCATGTAGTCCAGCATCCTGTTCGCACCGTGGCCAACCAGATTCCTGGGGGAAATAGGAAAGTAGGAGCTGAGTGCAGAAGCATAGCTGTCAACTTTCGGATTTGAAAATAAGGGATTTTTCCAAACTTTCGGATTTGAAAATAAGGGATGCCGCGAGGGCGGTGCAATGGCACCAAGTAGCCTCGCCACTCTGCGCTCCAGAGGCTGCGCGCGAACAGGTGAGCGAAAGAGCGAGCGCGTAGACGGCAGGCAGGCTGTCTGTCTGGTTGGGCGTGAGGGTCTGGCTGCACAAGGCATGCAAGCTCCGCCCCCAGTCGGTCTCAGACTCCTTATTGGCAGCCGAGCAACGCAGCTGAGGAGCCTCCCTGGCCGGCAGGGAGGGAGAGGAGCTGCTTCCTTTGAAATCTGGGAAATTTAAGAGATATCAACAATCTGGGATAGCAGCGGGAAACGGGATTGGAATAAGGGAGTTTCCCGCAAAAAAATGGAGGGTTGACAGCTATGTGCAGAAGCACTCTCCCCTCCTGTGGTTTCCACCAACTGGTATTCAGACGCATTACTGCCTGACAGTGGAGGTAGAACATTTCCACTGTAGCTAGTAGCCACTGATACCCCTTTCCTCCATGTCTAATCCTTTTTCAGAGTCTTCCAAGTTGGGGGCTGCCACTAACAGCCAGACGTCCACTACAAGTGCACAAGCAGGACCCTAGCACAAGAGCACTGTTCCTACTTGTGATTCCCAGCAACTACCGGTAGTATTTGGTGACTTACTGCCTCCCACAGTGGAGGGAGAGCAGAGCCATCATGGCTAGCAAGACAGTGATTTGAACCTGCAACCTTCCTCAAGCAATGTATGCACTCTGCCACACAGACAGATATACCCCTCTGACATATCACAGCCAGCATTCACCAGGCGCCAGGCACATTTTGCACTTGACTATCAGCCACTCGCAACCAAGCAAAGATGTTAGGGCGCCGGGATGGTGCCTGGTGTTTCCACCACCTGGAGGTGCATCCCTGGGGATCCTTGGATCTTGACGGTTTTCACACACTAGCAACACATCCTGTAGAATTCTATCTGTGGTATTTTATCTGTGCAGTCAGATAGATGAATGTCAGGAACCAAAAAGTCGTATTGAAAAATACGACTTTCAAAAATGGCAACTAGGCATCCTGTTTCGGCAACTGCAATCCTGGTTTAAGGAGCCACCTGGTGCCTAGTTTTTATATACTGTATAGTCGTACCTTGGTTGTCGAACACTTTGGTACTCATACGTTTTGGCTCCCAAACGACTGAAAACCGGAAGTGAGTGTTCCAATTTCCGAACATTTTTTCGGAAGCCAAACATCTGATGCGGCTTCCGCTATTATTTCTGGCACACCTGCGCAACTGGAAGCCAATCAAACCAATTTCCGGAACACATTCCGCAGATGGTTGTGGGGAGCAGGAGAGAAGTGGAGTTAAAGCTGCAATCCTAACCTCACCTACCCAGGAGTAAGCCCCACTGAAATCAATAGGACGTACTTCTGAGTAGACACTGTTAGAATTAGGGCTTTTTTCCCCAGGGGGAACTCACAGGAGCTCAGTTCCGGCACCTCTCAGGTGGGTGCCATTGCCGTTCTAAGAGAGGTGTTCATGGTGAGGAAAAAAAGCAGCCCTGGTTAGAATTGTGCTGTAGCCCGCCAGTCTAAATAAGTGTCCATTTTTTCAAAGCGGATTCTCTCTCCCGAATTATTTTTAAAAAAAAAAGAGCAGTTGCCATAATAAGTAAGCAACCCATCCTTTGCAAGCCTGTGGCCAGGATGCCTAGAATTTGCAGGCGGCGGGCAGGTGATCTTCTTGAGGTTCCGTGGGGGGAGACACAATGGTGCTTTGCTGAAAGCGCAATGCAGAGCAATCGGCAAGAGGGCAGAGTTGGCCATATTGTATATATGGAGGCTTTTTTGTGCCTTTCGGACGCGCAGCTTCTTCTCCATCTCCATGCCAACGAGAGATAAAAAAAGCTGAGCTGCACAAGAAGCCTTGCAGAAAGAGAGAGAGAAGATGGCAACCCGAGAGAGGGAGAGCAGGCAGGGGGTGGGGTGGGGGGCAGCAAGAGAAGGGCACCTTGGAGATAATAATAATAATACAAGGGAGGGAGCAAGAGATTGGCGGGGGGACGGGGGGGCACCCTTTCTTAGCAGGCTGCCATTCCGCGCTCGGGAGCCGCCAGGGGGCGCACTAACCGGAAGGTCTGCCCGCCACAGAGCACCAGGTCGAGGCGGAGTTGGGCGCGCGGGCAAGGCAGGGAGCGCCAGGGGGTAGCGCGAGGCAGCGGGGCCGGGCGGGAGTCCATGCCGTTCCTTCTGCTGCTGATGCTGCAGCTGCCGCCGCCGCCTTCGAGGTGGACGCGGGGATGCTGCTCCTGCCGCCGCCGTTGCAGCAGCAGCCGAGCGCGAGACCAGAGCAGCTCCCGAAGCCCGCAAAATCACCATAGAGTTGTTGTTGGTTTCCCTCCTTCCCTCCCCCCCCCCTCACCGCCCCCTTCGCTCTCCACCGAGTTCGGAGGAGGGATCGCGCAGGGGTAGACGTAGCTCCGGCGCTGCCCGCTCTAGGCCGCTGGGGCATTCTCTGTGGCTCGAGTGGGCGGAAGTACTGGCCCGGGAGGCGTCCCTGAGAAGCCCGTTCCTGCGCCTGGGAGTTGGGCTAGGCCTCTCAGGAGAAATGGCCACAAAATGGAAGGGAGGGGAGGTTGCTTTCTCTCCCCCCCCCCGCCCAGTTCAACACTATATATCTAGTAATAGCTATAGACATTACACTCTACCTGTTACACTATATCTATTTATCTGTAGTTTGAGATATAGTACTTTCTGTATCTTTTATCCATATGGCCACAACCTGGACAGATGGTTGGGGAAGTCCTTTCTCTTTGGTTACCCCGTTCAATACACTTATTAAATTAAAGTCCCGCAGTGGAGACCATAATAATAATAATAATAATAATAATAATAATAATAATAATAATTTGTTATTATTATTAAGGGATGCAGGTGGCGCTGTGGGTTAAACCAAGGCTTGCTGATCAGAAGGTCGGCGGTTCAAATCCCCGCGATGGGGTGAGCTCCCGTTGTTCGGTCCCTGCTCCTGCCAACCTAGCAGTTCGAAAGCATGTCAAAGTGCAAGTAGATAAATAGGTACCACTCCGGAGGGAAGGTAAACAGCCTTTCTGTGCGCTGCTCTGGTTCGCCAGAAGCGGCTTAGTCATGCTGGCCACGACCCAGAAGCTGTACGCCGGCTCTCGGCCAATAAAGCGAGATGAGCGCCGCAACCCCAGAGTCGTCCGTGACTGGACCTAATGGTCAGGGGTCCCTTTACCTTTAATAATTTGTTATTTATACCTTGCCCATCTGGCTGGGTTTCCCCAGCCACTCTGGGCGACTCCCAAAAGAATATTAAAAACACGATAAAACGTCAAACGTTAAAAACTGCCCTAAACACTGATTAGGTCAGTAAACAAGCAAACACCCGGCTGATTCTAAGCAAGAAATACTTGTAAGGGTTTGCCTTTGGGCTGAAATCGAATAAAATTCATATCCCCCACCTGAAAGAGAAGCTACCACGTTTTGTTCGAATTGGCACTTGTGCTTCTTTTCTCTGTAAAAGTAAATCGAGGCTGCGGTGCACACCCCGTTGTGAAAAGGGTTTGTGTCTGCGTTAACTGCCACCACCCAAGATACAATTCCGCACTTAAGAAGACACTCTGAAGCATCACTTCGCATCGTCTCTTCCACAGACTTGTTGGTCCCACAGACCAGAATGCAGATCAGGTTGCGAGATGGGGGACAAAGTAGGGAGAAATTATGTTGCTGTTGGAAATGCTGGAAATGTGGAGATTCAATACATAAAGCACGCCATGTACAGTGTGCAAGAATTGGTTTAGATTATTGGAAGGCTCTACATAGAATAAAGTGGGTTTTTAAAAAGTGCTATTTTTTAAAGGCTGTAGTGACTCAGCATCACTATCCCAAAATGTGGCTCACAGAATGATCTGATGCACTTCTACTGCTGAATGAATCTAACCAAGCCTGGTTCTATGAGCTGCCAGGATGGGAGGCCCCTTGGGAACAATATATAGCCTGCTTTTGAGTTCTCTGGAGTGAGCTGGGTAAGAGCAACATTGGGATTGTTAAAAAAAGGTACCTTATCCATATGTTGTTTCTGGTGGTTGCTTTTTTAAAAGCAAATGAGGTTACCAAAATCACTCCTACAACAGCACTTGGGCACATATTGTTAGTGCTAAATGAACAGAAAATAATGGCAGCAGTGGTGTTTTTTACCCTGGCAGTAGAGTTGAATCTGCAGCTACACAACTCCATGCTTTCAGACCACTAGAAGGACAGATCCTGAAGTTGAGGCTCCAGTACTTTGGCCACCTCATGAGAAGAGAAGACTCCCTGGAAAAGACCCTGATGTTGGGAAAGATGGAGGGCACAAGGAGAAGGGGACGACAGAGGACGAGATGGTTGGACAGTGTTCTCGAAGCTACTAACATGAGTTTGGCCAAACTGCGAGAGGCAGTGAAGGATAGACGTGCCTGGCGTGCTCTGGTCCATGGGGTCACGAAGAGTCGGACACGACTGAACGACAACAACAATGGACAAAGGTATAGAAAAGGCAGGAGAACATGAAAAAGCAAAACACTTTCCCTCATCTCTTCTGGTAACAAGAAAGAAAGAGAGAGAAAACAGACACCGTTGGTTCCAAAAGAGCCATTTTATTTTCTAAGAATTGATAGAGATCTTCTTCCTCCAAAATAAATACAAGTACAAATGCCCACCCGGCTGCAGCAGAAAGAAGAGCCGGGGGCCTACAGGGCAAGGGGGCGGGGGATCAGGCAGAGCCAGGTTCCAAAAAGCTATAGTATCAAAATGTGCGAGTGAGAAGACAGCGGCCCTGCTCTGCAGAGTGTCGGTAGGACTGGGCCGAGGAAAGGATAATGGATCAGGGCAGGTACTATGATGCAGGGAAACGAGGGGCCGGGGTCTGTGTGTTGGTGAGTGTTTATGGAGCAGCCCAAATAATTTACATTCTCCCACTATTGTACAGTATTTTACAAAGGCCCAGGGGACCTCAGGACCCAGACAGTGGGGTATTGTCCTTGGGAGCTGTACAGGCAGCTGGGTGTTGCTCACGCAGCTGGTCAGGGCAATTCCAGGCATGGAACAAGGAACGGCAGGCTGGCACAAGAGGTAGGCTTGCCCACACGGAGGGCACAGTGCTCTGTGGGTGTGCTCAGCACACTGGAGGGGCCGCTGGGTGCTCTACGCATAGCTCCCGCAGCCTGGCCACCGAGGGCCCGGGCTTCTCGAGGCTGGAGCTCCCCGCTCCCCTCTCCCGTACAGTCCAGCTGCACCGAGCGAGCAGCCTGGGCGGGAGCCCCGGTGAGGGTCAGTCGCTCTCGCTGGAGTCGCTGCTCTGCTCTCCTTGCACTTTGTTGCGGTGCTGCATGGCGCGGTGGTAGGCAATCTGGACAGACTTGCGGATGTTGGACTTGCGCCCCTCCAGCATCTTCTCCTTGTCCAGGTCCTGGTTCACACCCAGGGGCACGAGTTTGGTGCGGGGCAACCACTGCCTGCAAAGGAAACGGAGCGACCCAAACTCACTAGGGGTGCTAGCCTCCCCTGAAGGGAGAGGGCTTCCACGTTCTCCCAAGTCTCGCCCCGCCCCTCATCCTTTCTCGGTATGAGGCAGCTCCACCCCCCAACTTTATCCACCAGGTTTCGGCTTGGCTCTGCCCAGACATGGCAGCCCCCCATCTCTGCAAACGTCTGTCATGGGCCCTTACCAGGTACGCTTGTTGTCGAAGAAGAGGACCAGGTAGAGATGCTCCCGGGCTTCCTGAGTCATCTGCTCTCCCAGCTTCAGCACCTCCAAGGGGGGTACGGGGATGGGGACGCCATGGTGGAACATCCCTTCCCGTGGCATCTTAGGGTCAATGATCTGCCAACGGGAAGATCAGACACCAGAGAAGACAATCAGATGTTGCAATAGAGAAACTGTTGAGCATGAACACACACACACCAGACAAGGAAAGGCTGCACACACAGGCTGATGCTTGGTCTGCAAGGAAGGGATGAGAACCAGTATGGCATCATAGGTATAGTGCTGGAGTGGGCAAACTCCCAGGTTCAAGCCCCAGTTAAACTGTGAAATTCACCAGATGGCCTTGTGCAAGTCTGTATATTTCAGCCTGCAACCCACACAGCATGCAAACTGACTGCCCTGCACTGCTTGGAGGAGATGGAAATTTGACAAATAAACACAGTGGTTTTAATAGCCGTAAAAACAGATTGGGCAACTCAGCATTGTTTAGGGAAGCTTTTAATGTTTGACGGACTATTGTATTTTAATCTTTTGTTGGAAGCCGCCCAGAGTGGCTGGGGAAACCCAGCCAGATGGGCAGGGTATAAATAAATAAATTATTATTTTATTACTATTCACACGTTAAACAGCCTGAGCTGTTCACTGCTCGCAATTGCACACGTATGCTGCTGGCTGTCACAGAATTGGGATTCCCCCCAAACCTTTGCTGTCTGAGATCTTTCCTGCCCCTTCTCCCCTTAAAACAGGTTTCTGTCCTTCATGGGTGTTGAAGAAACATTTCAAAGGCTCTGTGTTGTGCATAGTAATGTGACGAGACATTAGAGAAGTGCACAATCTTAAAACTTAAATGTTGTGTTTAGAATAAATTACTAACGCGACAACCATTTAACGTTTCCGTTAGCACCAGGCTTATGGTAAAAGGTACTGATTAGGCAAGTAGTCCATCTATATCGTTGCTAACAAACAGATTGTATGGTTGCACAGTTTAGGGTTTAAGGATGTGGCGGCTGAAATCTTGAGTTCAATTTTCAACAAAAAAAGCACTGACAGGAGGTAGTGAGGCAGAAGCTGGGGACCTTTGCTCATCCAGATGTTGCTGGACTACAACTCCCATCACCCTTGACTATTGGCCATGTCGGCTGGGGCTGATGGAAGTCGGAGTTTTCTCTCTCTCTCTCTCTCACACACACACACACACAAAATTACCCTATTTTTTTCTCCGCAAGAATTAGAAAAGTTCATTAAAAAACAACAACTGAATACTGTGTTTCTGTTGGTTTCTACACTAAGGAGCATTTTCTATTCTGCATAAACTTTCCTATCTCACAAGAACCTTCACTTGGTTCATAACCTCATTTTCTACTATTGTTTCAAAAGCTGCATCACCCCTACTAAGGTTTCTAGTGGCCTTAACCCTCCTTAACCTTCATCAGTGCGTATGTAGGCATGCACATCAAACCCACCAGTGCCGGATAAGAGGGGTAACCCCTGCACTTGGCCCACACCAGGTCCAGGGCATCCAGAGGCGAGTCCTCATCCTCGGACAGCCAGCCGGCCGATCGGCTGATGCTCTTCCGCACCACTGCACAAAGACAGAGCGAGAGGAGACAGAGTGTCATTGCCATCCTCCTTACCAGCCCATCTCCAGAGAGGAAAGCAGAGGAAACGCTGCCCCGGATACTCACTGCCATGGCCCACCCCTCGGCCGGTTCCCACCGAGTAGGACTCGTTTTCTGTTCCCGACGTGTCTTCGCTGCTGTCCTCTGGGAAATTCACGCGGGAGAAAGAGGGCTTCCCTCTGCCTTGTTTGGAGGGAGTTGTGCTAAATGGGAGGAAGCAGAAGCAACGTTAACTTTCCACGTTCCGCAGAAGCCTGGGAGACTGCTACCTCCGCATTAAACGCGGAAGGGGGAAGGGAATGAGACCTGTTCCCTGGGAAGTCCAAGGAGGAACTTCCTGCATTCGATGCCAGGATTGATCTCGCCACTATTATAATAATAATAATAATAATAATAATAATAATAATAATAATAATAATTTATACCCCGCCCTTCCCAGCCGAAACCGGGCTCAGGGCGGCTAACACCAATAAAAATTACAATAAAATATAAAAGAAAGGAAAACCGTTAATTAAAATACAGGTTAAAATTTAAAATTTAAATGCAGCTTCATTTATCGCCCATAATCAAAACCAAGGGGAGGAAACATCAGACTGAGTCCAACCCGAAGGCCAGGCGGAACAGCTCTGTCTTGCAGGCCCTGCGGAAAGATGTCAAATCCCGCAGGGCCCTGGTCTCTTGTGACAGAGCGTTCCACCAAGTTGGGGCCAGTACTGAAAAGGCCCTGGCCCTAGTTGAGACCTGTTCAACAAGCTTGTGGCTCGGGACCTCCAAAATGTTGTTATTTGTGGACCTTAAGGTCCTCTGCGGGGCATACCAGGAGAGGCGGTCCTGTAGGTACGAGGGTCCTAGGCCACTAGAACTTTGGGCAAGCATGGCAACTGAAGAAAATGTCCCCAGCCTCTCATTGCGGCATACGTCAGAGAAGCCCTCGTGAAGCAGACCAGAGGCCTATCTACCGTACTTTTCCGTGTATAAGACATGGTTTCCCCCCTCTAAAAGAATGTTAAAAAACGGGGGTCATCTTATATACAGATAGTGCATAGGGGGGGTGATTGGTTGCAGCCGTGAGCAGGAGCTTGTCAGCAGCGATTTGGTGGTTGACTGGTGGCTGCTGCAAGGGGTGCTTTGGATTGGCGGCTGCTGCGATAATTGTGTGGGTGATTGTTTTCTGCGACAAGGACTGCTGTGGATCTGCTGCTGAAGCAGCAATTGGGCTGCTGTTGGCGAGCGGGCAGATGCTTGTCGGCTTTGGCGCTGCGAGTGATTGTCAGTGTTTGTCTGTCGGGATAGTGATTTTCGACACCCCCCCCCCAAAGAAGCTCAACAACTATGAGCAATCCTCCTCACAAAAAGCTCAACAACTCTGGGCCATTTCTCCCCGTTTTCTTAAATTTAAGTCCCCAAAGTAGGGGTAGTCTCATACATGGGGGCGTGTTATACACAGAAAAATACGGTAATCCCACATCCTGTTTCCTGCAGCGGCCAACCTGATACTGGAAACAGCATGCAGGCAACTTGACTGCTATTCATTCATAGCCTTGAAATGTGTGTAAATCTCTTTATATAGAGGCATACAACGCAAGCAGCATTTAAAAACGTGTTGTGTACACGGCTTCATCTGGAACAGTGCCTGGATTTACCGCAGCCTGATCCATGGCCATAACTCACGATATATAGAACCTTGTTGAAGCCACTACTTTTGCTAGATCAGTCATTTCCTTGTGGCACAGTTCTTCTGCTTTTGGCCCACCGTTATCCGGAACATATCAATGTATACCCGGCGAGCGGTTGTGCTAAGACCTTGTGGCAGGGCGGTGCATGTGTCTGACGAGATTCCCTTTGAAACTGGAAGGACAGTTTACAGATTTCACACTTGCCACCTGGGAAATTGCCTCACCTGGGACTATCCAGCCACTCCTATTATTCTGCCCTGTGCATCTAGGCTAAGGGGGGAAAGAGGCTCGGATTCACAGCTCTGTGCAATGGGAAGGATCTGCTGGTACCTGGTGCGGTCCGAGGCGGCACTGCTGCTAGTTGTGCTGCTGGACTCGGATTCAGAGCTGCTGCGCGGAAGGTTGTAGTCGTTGCGATAAACCAGGAAGCTCTTCTTGACCGGCTGATTGCCGCTGCTGAAGCCATTGGCTGGCAGGTCTGCGGAAAGAGAGAGAAAAAGAGGAAGGAAGGAAGGAAGGAAGGAAGGAAGGAAGGAAGGAAGGAAGGGAGGAAGGGAGGGAGGGAGGGAGGGAGGGAGGGGGGAGGGAGGGAGGGAGGGAGGGGAGGGGAGGGGGGAAAGAAAAAGAAAGAAAGAAAGAAAGAAAGAAAGAAAGGGAAGGAAGGAAGGAAGGAAGGAAGGAAGGAAGGAAGGAAGGAAGGAAGGAAAAGGGCAAATCACAACAGGCTCTGATAGAATACCTATAGCTGAATTCTCCAGTTGACAAATGCAATGGCTTTCTACCTGGCCAACGGTTACGCTACAAATTGTGAAAGCCGAATTCAAGCACAGATGCATGCATTGCAACAGGCTTCCTCAACCTCGGGCCTCCAGATGTTTTTGGCCTACAACTACCATGATCCCTAGCTAGCAGGACCAGTGGTCAGGGATGATGGGAACTGTAGTCCAAAAACAGCTGGAGACCCAAGTTTGGAAACACTGCATTACAAGCTTTTCTTTGTATCTATTCTGTCCCCTCCCCTGTTCCTCCCCCCTCATTCTTTTCACATCTTTCTGTGCCCTTCCCACCAATATACTTTCAGCCTCTGTGCCCCATCGGCTTCCCAGAAGACCCAGGCCCTCTCTTTTCACCGCTGACATTACTTTTACCAGTTTGTTAACTGGGACAAGACGTTTAACTTGACACAGGAAATACCCTCATATCAAACTGTTGCCACTTTACCTGGTGCTGAACTACACCTGCAGGGCACAATCTAACGAAAAACGTTTGCATTGTTTAATTCTGTCAGGGATCTGCCCACCCCTGCCAGTCCAGCTCTGAGTGTTTACAGGGACCCGCAGCCTGTGTTGACGACAGATTCATCTTCGAGTGAATCTGGCAGCCCCTCTTCAGGGGAGGAGCAGTTAGTGGCTGGGAGCCAGGGAGTGCCAGGTGTCCAGGGAGTTGCTGAGAGACCTGGCACCACCCAGCAGACTCGCTCAGAGGGGGAGGCGTCAGTTCCTGCACCTATCTCACGTAGGAGGAGAAGGCTGCCGAGGCTTTGGTGTTGGCACCAAAACAGAAGGCAGGCACTTCCGGATTCTGCTAGTGACTGAGCAAACATGATAAACTGAACTCTGCACTGTAAATAGCTTTGCACAAAATAAAGAGACTTAAAGACAAGATGGCTTGGTCTTACTATTGAACAACCGATAAGAGAATCTGACAAATTCCTTCCTTGCACTTATGCGAAGTTTGCAGCAAATCCCACCTCCCTTCTAATATTAAGTATCTCCACTCGTGACATGGGACTCGTTGTGGAAGGAAGACCTGTCCACACACCCTCTCAACTTGGACCCATTCCCCACTCACCAATTGGACCGTCATCCGCCGATTTGTCGCTGTCGCTGTCCGAGGTGGAGCTGGGCCGCGGGCTCCTCACCCTCTTGCGCTGCCGCTGGGACACCATGATTGGCAGCTGAGGGGGTCCCACCGGGCTGTTCCCGTGACCCGGAGCCAGCTGGCTGTCGCGGTTCTTGGGCGGGCGCCCCGGACGCTTGGGGGGCCCGGCCGTTTTGGGGTTCTTCTTGGAGAAAAGCACCGACGTTCTCCTGCCGACTTCATGCGCAGGCGTGGAGGATGAGTTGGGGCCAAGGCCTAGAAGGGCAAGCGGTGACATTGCTCAGAGGATGAACATGACCATGCACTTCCTTTCAGTATCCCCACCGCCCGTCCTTGGAAGCTGAACGGGTTCATTCGAAGGGATTGCTCCCCCCTATACGCTGAGCGGCCCCCTCTCCTGTGATGGGAGTCACCCACAGCAGCCGCTGAACAGATCTCAGGAGTTCCAGAGTAGGGGATAACGCTAATAGGCAGTGTCAGATTCCACTCTATGAGCCGCTGGGTAAACACTAGGAATCTATTAGGGCTGATGCCAAGGAAGACGTTACTAGGCCTGGGTGATACATCGATATTTGATCCATAGTCGGTTTGAAATCCCTATTGTTATATCGGTTTCATAATCTTTGAGCTGGCAATATATCGTGATGTGTGTTAGGGCTGGGTGACATATCTTCCAAAACTGGTTCAAAGTCCATACTGTGATATCGGTTTTATAGTTTTGTTGACCTGGCAATATATCGTGAATCATGGTGTGTGTGTGTGCGTGTGCTATGCAAAAATCACAATATGGGAAAGACCGCAAAGCCAGCCAATGCCTCTGCATGGCTCCATCCTTATTGCAGACGTTGTGATATATCAGTATATCACAATATTTAGCTGGTGATATATCACAATAAAGGTAAAGGTAAAGGACCCCTGGACGGTTAAGTCCAGTCAAAGGCGACTATGGGGTTGCGGCGCTCATCTCGCTTTCAGTGTTTGTCCACAGACAGCTTTTGGGTCATGTGGCCAGCAGGACTAAACCGCTTCCCATGTGACGGAAACCAGAGCACATGGGAACACCATTACCTTCCCGCCGCAGTGGTACCTATCGATCTACTCACACTGGCGTGCTTTCGAACTGCTAGGTTGGCAGGAGCTGGGACAGAGCAACGGGAGCTCAGCCCGTCACAGGGATTCAAACTGCCAACCTTCCGATTGGCAAGCCCAATATCATGATGTTGAAAACCAGGTATCGCCCAGCCCTGGGTGTTATACCTTCAATCTCAGCCCGTCACCGTGCCCCTTTTCACAGACCCGAGGGATCATCAACTGAAGTGCCCCTGACAGATGCCTGTGCAATATTTTCTGGGAATCCTCCCGAGGAGGAAGTGCTGCACCGCTCCCCTGGCCAAGCCCCTCCCACTCGTGGAGGACCCTGCTTGTGGTACGAGCAGCCCCTGGCCGGGAACGGGCTGCTCCACACGGTCTCAGGCCCCGCCACCCACCTTTGCCGGTCTCCTGGCTGCTGCTCTCCTCGGCGGCACTGTCGGTTTGCATGTCCTTCTCGCAGGGGTTATGGGCCGGCAGGATGATGCGGGTCAGGGGGCCGTGCCCATCCCTCCCCGACTCCCGCTGGTGTGCCAGTTTGCGCCGCAAGGCCGTAATCTCCTTCTTGATCATCTTGGCCCGCCGGCAGCGGCCCACGCTCTGCTTCCCGGCGCTCACCTCGGCCAGGCGTTCCAGCAGGAGGCCCAGCTGGTCTTCCAGGGGCAGGTGCTTCTGGTTCTCAGACAGCAGCATCCGCTCCTCGTCTGCACCAACAAGGAAACAAAGGCCAGTATAAGAAGGAATAAATACAAAATAGACAACACAGTACAGTAGAATAATATATCAAAATGACGCAAACCATGAAGAATATTCAATCATGTTGTTGTTCAGTCGTGTCCGACTCTTCGTGACCCCATGGACCAGAGCACGCCAGGCACGCCTATCCTTCAATCATACATATATGCATATGCAACCGGAGGAAATCTACTCCATACAACGTAGAAACGTCTCAAAAAGTGCAAAGAGATTCAAAAGTGCAATGTCCGATGTACAACAAGTCCAATGTCATAAAGTGCTAAAGTCTCTCAGGAGTCCACGTCTGCTTCTCCCGATGGGCGGCTAGCTTGTATTATCCCCGTTTCACTATTATCGTTTCTTCAGGGACGGACATCGTCAAATTGTTCATACATAAACACTTAGCTAGGCTGAAACACTCACAACCTCAACAGTTCCTGGTTGGCAATATATATGCATATATATATGATTGAATATTCTTCAGGGTTTGCGTCATTTTGATATATTACAGTATAAGAAGGAGGCTTCTGCCGATGGACCGAGGGGAGACCAGAACCCAGGAGGCAAAGAAAGGAGGCAGGGATGGGGGAATCTGTAGCTCTCTGGGCATTAAAGGTAAAGGGACCCCTGACCATTAGGTCCAGTCGTGTCCGACTCTGGGGTTGCAGCGCTCATCTTGCGTTACTGGCCTAGGGAGCCAGCGTACAGCTTCCAGGTCATGTGGCCAGCATGACTAAGCCGCTTCTGGCGAACCAGAGCAGCGCACAGAAACGCCGTTTACCTTCCTGCCGGAGTGGTACCTATTTATCTACTTGCACTTTGACGTGCTTTTGAACTGCTAGGTTGGCAGGAGCAGGGACCGAGCAACGGGAGCTTGCCCCGTCACGGGGATTCGAACCGCCGACCTTCCGATCAGTAAGCCCTAGGCTCTGTGGTTTAACCCACAGCGCCACCCATGTCTCTGGGCATTACGGGACTACAACTCCCATCAGCCCCTGCGGTCAGGGATATTGGGAATTGGGATGGGACAACAGCTGGAGGACCACAGGTTCCCCAGGCCTGACATTGTTACGCAGCATCTCAGTCCCTAAAAGGGGGGGGGGAATGGAGAGCAGGAAAGCATCATGGGTAAGGATGGGGGCGGTTGCCTTCCACAATTCCATATGCATGCAGTTTTAGGTGCATTTCAAATCCCTGGGAATTCAAGTAGCTTCTATCCCCGCCTCCTTTCGTTGAAAGTTTGTTAGTTTCCGGATTTCTGATGATAAATCTTAAGATCTGGTCGGTTTCCTCCTCCTCTCCAGCAGCCACACACATGAAAAAGTAGCTTGTTGGACCATCTGTCTCTGGGGCACTCTGGCATGAGCGAGTCCAACTGTTAACAGCCTAGCTATAAGGATGGCCACTGTGGACTGTAGCTACCCACCACTGCCCCCTACATAATTCTTATCGGGCTACTGGCTGCCAATATCTTAAGGCATGGTGAAAGCCTCACCCACAGTTTCAATGATGTGGAAAAGCGAGGAGCATATGAAGTTCTAAGAAACAGATATACCAGACCAGGCATCCCCAAACTTCGGCCCTCCAGATGTTTTGGGACTGCAATTCCCATCATCCCTGATCACTGGTCCTGTTAGCTAGGGATCATGGGAGTTGTAGGCCAAAACATCTGGAGGGCCGCAGTTTGGGGTTGACTGTACCAGACTTTGGTGGTTAACCTCTCTGATGTGCAGATCTGACTAGAGTTATCCTTCAGATTTTGCCCTTTTCTTAATTTTGCAGCACAGTTCTCGACTTGAAAAAGTATCAAGATACACATAAAAGTGCTTTTTTAAAGAAGAAAATACGTGTAGAAATATGTCCCTTTGAGACAAAATATGTTTAGAATAGTGTATTTGTGAGAAAATGCATTCAAAGCTACATATATCTGAAGTATACATGTTGATATGGATTTTTTTTAAAAAATGCAGATCTGTATGGAGATGGGAAGGAAGGAATTTATTGCTGAACACATGCAACCAGCCTTCCTCAGCCCGGTGGCTTTCAGATGTTTTGGACTCCAGGTCTCAACAGTCCCAGCATGCATGGCCAATGGCCAGGGATGATGGGAGTTGTAGTCCAACAACTTCCAGGGTGTTAGGAAAGGCTGAAACTGATATGGACTGGAAACAGACTGGTCCGTAATTCTTGCAAAAATGAATAAATTAAATATTGCAATTTAAGATATTTATGAAAAACACAGTCGTCTGCATACTTTCTTTAGGGGACAGATCGAAGAGATCTTTCAGACAGGGGTGTTGAAGTCCGAAGGACAAGACCAGTACCAACAGCTCTTACAGAAGCCCTCAGATGTCAAGGAGATAAACAACTATCTGACTTATAGAAGACATCTGAAGGCAGCCCTGTTTAGGGAAGTTTTTAATGTTTGATGTTTTATTCTGTTTTTAATCTGTTGGGAGCCACCCAGAGTGGCTGGGGAAACCCAGCCGGATGGGCGAGGTATAAATAATAAATTGTTGTTGTTGTTGTTGTTGTTGTCTTTGCATCCTCTTCGTCACAAAGCAAAGAGGAGGGCAGTTTCTTGAGTCTAAGCCATAATACAAAGGGCTCAGTGCTAAAAGGATTCAAGACAACATAGGGTCCTTTTACTCTTGGCTAAAAGCCAAGATAGCAAACAAACAACCGTAGAGGCTCTGGGCAATTGTAAGTTGCCGGGTGGAAGGATAGATGGGAGAGAGGAGAGACCGCCGGAGGATGGTTTGTGTAAAGAAAGCACATCACGACCTTTTCCTTCCTGGAGGAAAATGAATCCCACCCCCCCACCCCCACCCCCGCCTACTGGTTTGTTGGCCTAGATACACATTGGAGCATTGTTTAATGCTTGCGCCCCGTAAAAGGAAGAAAGAAGTGAGCCAGAAGCCCCTTGGCAACCTCTTGTCTTGGGACTTTTCCTGCACGGAAGAGGAAGGGGAAAGTTGCCAAGAGGGATTCTAGTAGTTGAAATTCTGCAAGCCGCCTCTGGCAGCTTGTCAACGTACCAAACTGCAATTTTTGAGAGCCCTTGTACCAGTTTGCCGGTGGGCTGCTGCAACGGGAAAGGTTTTGGCCCAAGCGCCAACTTTCTTAGCCCCTGCAGCTCTGGAAAAGTCTCCCTTAGTTAGTAAAGGTAAAGGGACCCCTGACCGTAAGGTCCAGTCGTGTCCGACTCTGGGGTTGCGGCGCTCATCTTGCTTTATTGGCCGAGAGCCAGCGTACAGCTTCCAGGTCATGTGGCCAGCATGACTAAGCCACTTCTGGCGAACCAGAGCAGCGCACGGAAACACCGTTTACCTTCCCGCCAGAGTGGTTCCTATTTATCTACTTGCACTTTGACGTGCTTTCGAACTGCTAGGTGGGCAGGAGCTGGGACCGAGCAACAGGAGCTCACCCCGTCACAGGGATTCGAACCGCCAACCTTCTGATCAGCAAGCCCTAGGCTCTGTGGTTTAACCCACAGTGCCACCTGGGTCCCTTCTCCCTTAGTTAGCCTTCCTCTTTTCCAAATTCACCCGTGACCCCCTCCTCTCGCACTCGGACCACTTCCACCTTCCTCCCTGAGGCTCTGCTTGCCCAGCCCCTCCTTTCGCTTCTTCCCCAGGAGGCCTGCCTCTTTCTAAAACCGCTGAAAGGAAATACACACCAAGAGCTCTGGCCAGAAATTTCAATACTAGGAATAAATCCTACTCGTGAGTTGTAGTTAAATAAAAGTATGTATTCTGTTTAGAATTACAGTCTCAGGCAGAGAATGTCAATTCAAATAAGAAAAACAATTTCAAGTTCACAATAATATGTGTAGCTTCAAATGAAAAATACAACTTCAAATTCAAAAATACAACTTCAAATTCAAAAGGTTCGTTTTATAAGTAAAGCCGGAGTGAAGAGTCGATTCAGGAAAAGCAACCAGGACAGGGCCCTGTTTCGATATGAATGTCTTCGTCAGCTAGTTTTTGAGTTCATGTTAATTTGTAGAGTGCATTTGGAAGTATCATGCGACTCTGTTTTTCAAATGTAGTGTCTGGGAATGAAGAGATCAGCATGTATCTGAGTTTTTCTGTGCGTTGTATTTTTCATTTGAAGCTACACATATTATTGTGAACTTGAAACTGTTTTTCTTATTTGAATTGACATTCTCTGCCTAAGACTGTAATTCTTAACAGAATACATACTTTTATTTAACTATAACTCACGAGTAGGATTTATTCCTAGTATTGAAATTTCTGGCCAGAGCTCTTGGTGTGTATTTCCTTTCAGTATAACTAATAACAAGAACTCCAATTTATTTAACGTCTTTCTAAAACCGCAGCAGCTCAGATCATGGCAGCCGGGTCCCTCCCTCTACGTCCCCTTAGGGCGCGCAGCCAACACTGCCAGAAGCGTCAGCCCTCTCACAAAACCCTTTTTGTGCTTTGCAATAAAGGCATCTCGGCAACGGCTGCAATCTCACCGGGGAGAAAAGGCGGCGGGGTGTGTGTGTGTGTGTGTTTCCTCTTCGGACACCCCTTTCTTCCCAGAGGATCCAACCCGAGTGAATGCCGGCTTCTGCCCAGGCAACCTGGGGCAGCTTTCAGCTCTGGCACTCCTGCCATAGCTGTCAATTTGAAAATAAGGGACTTTTTCCTAACTTTCGGATTTGAAAATAAGGGATGCCGCGAGGGCGGTGCAATGGCACCAAGTAGCCTTGCCACCCTGCGCTCCAGAGGCTGCGTGCGAACGGGTGAGCGAAAGAGCGAGCGCGTAGACGGCTGGCTGGCTGGCTGGTTGGGCATGAGGGTCTGGCTGCACAAGGCATGCAAGCTCCGCCCCCAGTCGGTCTCAGACTCCTTATTGGCAGCCGAGCAACACAGCTGAGGAGCCTCCCTGGCCGGCAGGGAGGGAGAGGAGCTGCTTCCTTTGAAATCCGGGAAATTTAAGGGATATCAACAATCCGGGATAGCAGCGGGAAACGGCGTTGGAATAAGGGAGTTTCCCGCAAAAAAAGGGAGGGCTGACAGCTATGACTCCTGCCCCTCCCGGGCAGCCACCGTCCGTCTCCGGGCATTAGCCGAGGACGTGTTTCTTATACTGACCGTTCTCGGTGCTTCGCAGAGGCGCCTCGTCCCCGGCCATGGGGAAGTGCATGCCCGTCTCGAAGTCGATGCCCATCTTCTCCGCTTGCCGGCGCGCCTGCCGCAGCACCACGTCCCCTTGCTCCCGCAAGCGGACGGCTGCCCGGTAGAAGATGGTGTCTTTGGCGTTGTACTTCAAGCAGTTGCTGACGATCAGGTTGAAGTCCTCTTCGAACTCGTCCAGGTTCAGGTAGCGATAGCCTTCCAGCTTCTGCTTCATGGTGTAGAAGTCCATCGGCTTCTTGATGTGGTCCAGGTAGTCGGGGACCTGCAGGGAGAGAGAGAGAGAGAGCAGCACGGCTAAGAGATTGGGGGAGAATGCCGCCCCAAAGTGGGGGATTCCTGCTCCAAGAGAAGACGCAATAAAAGTTAGAAGCAGTCCCGAAAGCCTCTCGCCCAATCTGGAGCAATTTCCCCACTGAGAAAGAGGGGCACTGCCATTCAGCGCGGGCACACAAAGACGGGCACCCTCCCCCAAGGCCCCGTGAACAGTGTTCTCCCACCTCCCCAAAAAATAATAACTGTCAGGGCCTCCCCCTCATCGGTCGTTCAATAAGGAGGCCGAGTCATTTGCCTTTGAAGCTTTTATCAGTTCTCATTATATTACAGTGCAGAGCTAAATCATAACATGTCTACTCAGTCACTAGCAGAATCCAAAAGTGGTTTACGACGATTTTCCCGCCAGCAAAGCAGCTTGGGGAAACGGAAACGTCTTTTCCTCCTTCTTAATCTCTGCCCCGGACCTACTTGCTGGGAGCTGCCAGGTCTCTCGCTGCTTATCTTGAGCCCTGGCAACCCCTTCCCTTCTGAAGAACAGCTGCTCCCACTCCCCGATGAGTCCGTCGTTAGAATGGGCGGTTGTTCTCTATAACCACTGAGAGCCGGACTGCAAGGGGGAGGCAGATCTCTGACAATAACAAACATTTAGAAAGGCGGGTCGCTTGCAAGGGGAAGCAAAAGCAAAGCTGGCAGGCTGCCCGTGAAGAGGTTTGGGACCTTGCTCCCAACCTCTGCTCCCCTGCATGTGCTGCAAGTCCCCTAATGCGTCTAAAAGTGTCTGCCTGCAGTCTTCCTCGCCATACCTGGTTAACCCACCTATTCTCTCTCCATTTCCTTTCTCAATAGGCCTCAATCTCAACACACAACGCTCTCCGGGTCACAGGAGGTTCTCCAAAACCCTTCTTGCCAGGCCCTGCGCCACCCTGACTAAGGGCTGGGGACAAACCTCTTCCTCTTCCTAGGCAAAGACAGTATATATATATATATATATATATATATATATAGATATAGATATATAGATATAGATATATATAATTACGGTACGCTGTACTGGGCGGAAGAGAGCAAGCTTGATCTCATGGTAAGTTTGTACTGCTAAGAAGTGGGTCAGTAAATAAAAATAAAAAAACAAGAAAGCATCCTCAAAAAAGGGGGCTGATAACCAGACATTTTCAGTAAGCTATTTGCCCCGGCCTGCAGTGATCTATTCAAACAATTTGTTTTTCATCAACAGTCAGAAGGGAAATGTAAAATGAACTTTTAAAAACAACAACAAAAAACCACTTTGGCTTCAGAGTAGACAATTCACTTTGATGGAGCGGTGCTGATTTTGTGTATTTTTGCCTTCCCAACTGCCCAACCTAGAAGCAGAATCTAAATCTGGGCTGAATTGTTCCCTCTTTCTGATGAAGACAAGGTATCCCTTGAAGGCTGAGTTTTGCCTCTTCGTAGCTTTTCTACTTTCTGTATTTATTGAAATTGAAAACAACAAAGAAGTTTACTCCGATCTTCTTAGTTCCTTAATACGAATGACGCATTGACCTTAAATAGCAGCACTGCTTTCAGAGGAAGAGTGTGAAGGACCGGACATGTTGGGAATGTAACGCTAAAACATGACTTGGTCCTACATAAACAAGCAACAGGGAGACTCGAACCCGTTCACTGACTTCCGCATGACCAGAACGAGGACTTTGTGAACCTCTATCTCCAGTCTCTGTGTGTGTAGAAGCTCTAAAAGTGGTCTGGCTGGGCAATGGTGTCATTATTTCCCCCGGTGGTGACCAGCCTGTAGGGCAAGCAGATCCTCTTCTATAAGAGAAGTCACATAACCCCATACAAAATCAAAAGTAGTGGAACAGTCTAGCACTTGAGTTTAGACAGCCCTTGTCAAATTGCCAACTTGTGTCCCTCTCCCTGCACCTTCATGGGAAACCCTCGGGGTTTTTATCTTGGTGACCTGGGTGACTCAAAGGGAGTGGAACAGTCTAGCTCAGGAGATAGGCAAACTAAGGCCCAGAGGCCAGATCCGGCCCAATCGCCTCCCCCCCCCCCATCATTTTTATTAAGGTTTCCAACATAATCACATTGAAAAATTCCAAATTACATTTCAAATTATTTATCCAATTATCACTAATAAAAAAAAAAGAAAGAAAGAAAAGTTCCAATTCTGCCAAATTATTATTTAAATTTATGTTGAGGTTTCCCATGCTTCAAACTCCGGAGTTATCTAATCAACTATTTGTCCTTGCTTTTTACCCTTCCTATATTTTCACAGCCTCTGATGTATTCCAACAAGCAAGATAAATCAAAACAAACAATGTCCCTGTGTGGATTTAAGTCCATATTTCATCACCATACGATCGGGCCAATCACCTTCTAAATCCGACCTGCGGACGGTCCGGGAATCAGTGTGTTTTTACATGAGTAGAATGTGTCCTTTTATTTAAAATGCATCTCTGGGTTATTTGTTCATATTTCCCCCTAAAATATAGTCCGGCCCGCCACATGGTCTGAGGGACGGTGGACCGGCCCACGGCTGAAAAAGGTTGATTTTAGATGGCCCTTGTCAAATTGCCAACCTATGTCCCCCTCCCTGCACCTTCACGGGAAACCCTCGGGGTTTTTATCTTGGTGACCTGGGTGACTCAAGACATTGGCCGCCCTCCTCTCCTCACCCTGCAAACACTCCCAGAAACGGATAATTCCCAAAGCAATTTTTGGTGGTGGCAGTGACCGCAACCCACCCCTCTCACAGTGGCGTTAGAATTTACCTTCTCATTCGTTACCAAAAACAAAAATGGCGGCCAACTGGAGTGGGCGTAGGTGTTGGTTTTTTTTTTTTTTAAAAAAAAGAGGGCCCAGAGCAGGTGTCAGCAGTGGGCCGTCCCAGAGCACGGAGGCGCAAGGAGGCCATCTACTGACCCCAGGCCTGGAAACGGCGTCTAACCCTGTCAGGAACCTTTGGACCATAGTACATTCGAGCAACTTGCCCAGCCAGTGGGGCCTCTGGTGCCTTTCGCACACACAACGGCCCAACCCTGTGGGCGTGCGAAGGAAGGATCTAAGGGTTGTTGGGGGCACAGGACAGGACAGGCCCAGCGCCAGGGCTGGATGGGAACAGAGCAAAGTATAAATTGGGGGTGGAGGGGTTCTTACTTCGTAGAGTTCTGTTACCTCAGACAGCGGGACCGGCTGGCTGAAGATGTTGCCCGTGTCCTTCTCCTGGAGCTGCTCCAGCGTCCGGCGCAGGAGGATGAGGAAAGGGGTCAGCTGCATCTCCAGGGCCACCTGCTGCATTTTGATCTGAAACACAGAGCGGGAGGAGCCATTGAGCTCTCAGGTCCCTAGGACAGTCCGCTGCGCCTCAGCCGGGGACCTCTGAAGTAGCATGGGGTTAGAAAGCACCAGCTCCGAGGGCAGAGGGGCTGGTGTGTGTGGGGGGGCAACCGGTGACCCTCCAGCTGCTACAACTCCCCACCCACCCCACCAAGTCCCTGACCACTGGCTGTGCTGGCTGGGGCTTGCTGGAAGTTGGGAGTCCCCCCAAAACTCTGCGCTGTAAGAGAATTTCACTTACGGGGCGACCGAGCCGTCTTTGGGACAGCTGGCCTGCCATTATGGATCTTGTTCTTGTGGAACCCACTAATACGCTGCTGTAATGCATCCTTACTTCCCCCCCCCACTCCTCCCGGGGAATGCAGAGGTGCATCATGGGCAATCCTGGTGCTGCTTCGCTCCTGCCATGTCGGAACACGGCCTGGGAGCGAGCTCTGGGGACAACGGGAACTAGGCGCGAACAAGAGGGGAGCAGAATTCGCACTAGAGCCAACAATTCACATCTGCACAGGGAAGTTTTTAACGGCTGATGTTTTGTTGCCTTTTCAATGTTTCATTGGGAGCCGCCCAGAGTGCCTGGAGCAACCCAGCCAGATGAGCGGCGTATAAATAATAAAATTATTATTATTATCTGGAGAAGCTTGGAACCTCCCCTCAGACAACCCCTTCAGGAAGGGTTCTACCACCCCATCCCGTGACTCCCCTAGGAAAGCCCTGTGCTCCCCTCTTATCATGCCACTTGGCTACGCTGCAGAGGCCCAACACTTCCCTCTCGCCAGTCCATGCCAAGCGTGTTTCCCTCCCTCCCGGCTCTCCCCAGGAGAGGACGCCCCGATCTCCCCTTTCCCGCCGCGGTTACCGTCTCTCTCTTGAGCTTCTCCCGCTTGCGTATTAACTCCACCAGCAAGCGCGCTCGTTCCAGGTCGTGGCGGAGGCGCTGCCAGGATTTCAGCTGCTCTTTCAGGGCCCAGTTCTTATCCTCTGTGTTATCTCGCTGCAGGAACATCAGAGTCTATGAGAGGAAGGGGCATCCCTGCCCCCTGCCAGGTTTCCACAGCTCTCGAAAGAAGAGCGGCAGCTGGCTCCAACCAGGGTTGCTGCCAGGAGGTGAGGTGAGGGGGGCAGTGGCAAAGGCCAGAGCGGAACGGGGCACGGCGAGGGCAGAGACCCCTTTGGCGGGTTTGCAAGAGGAGGCCCGGTGCCTTCTCGCTCCCTCCTGGCAGAAGGAAGGAAGATGCACGGAGCTGCCTTGCACAGAGTCAGAGCGCCCTGCCTGGACTGTCTACCCTGACTGGCGGCAACTCTATGGTCTTGGAAGAGGGCTTTCCACCCTCCCGGCCGCCGAGAGTGAGCCTGGGACTTTTCGCATGCAAAGCTGGTCCTTTTTGGTTAAGCTCATGCTGGCTTCGGCCTTGGCCAGAGGAAACCCGTAGGCCCCCGCACTCACCACGTCTCGCTGCGGCAGCCAAGGCCTTCCTTCCTGCATGCGAACTGGGGAGCCGCCAAAGGCAGCCTAAGCTTCTCCTGCACAACCCCATGCTCCTTCAAGCCCAACAAACGATGGCAAGCGGGTGGCCAGGCCCCAGAGGCCTTGCTCTTGGCTGCAGGCACCTGGCAGCGACGCCCCACTCTTCCCCAACCCCACACGTTCGCCCCGCCCCCCAAACCTCGAGGGAAGACGTACCTGCTCAGCCTTGGACACGGGAGGAGGAGGAGCCGGCCTCCCGGGCTCGCAGTTCCTGTGCGACTGCAGGTGTGTTTGGAGCCGGCGCAGCAAGGGCACTCCATTGCGGGACTGCCTCTTCAGGGTCCAGTAGCTGTGCAATCTCTGCATGAACTGGCTCTTCCTCTGGAGGGTCAAGCGGTTGGTGATCTTACTGAGCCTGCAGGGGGAGAAGGGGCGGAGCGGGGAGGGTCAACCGGTCGCGTCGCAAGGCCAGGGAGGCATGGCGGTTCCGCCTGTACCACAGGCCTAAGGGAAATAGTTAAGCGGCGTTACTGTATTGCAGAACACACCGGCAGCGGGGTTTGGAGACGGGGGGGGGGGGGAAGAAAACCTGGGTTCAAATCTCCTACGCAACTGGAAGGTCGTGGAGCAGCCTTGGCCGTGTTGCTAGCTCTCAGCCTTTTCCACCACTTTTGTCAACTATAAACGTCAGAGATGTGGCGTTCATGTTATTATTGCTACTGAATGAGAGTTCTGCAGTGGCCTTTTCACTCTGCGCTGCTTCAGAATTCGTCCATCTGTGCACCGCTAGGAGACCAGAGGAAGGGCCGCCAAGGAGCTAGGTCACGAGCAGGGAAACTTAGGCCTTCCTGATGTTGCCGGACTACAAGTTCCCATCATCCGTCGCCATTAGCTGTGATGGCTGGGGCTAATGGGAGTTGTAGAAGAACAATCTGAGTGAGAGACTGCTGGTGTCCTTCTACCAAGGCTCCATAGAGAGCATTCTTATATACTGTATTTGTGCTTGGTTCTCCAGCTGCACAGCCAGGGAGAAGAAGATACTTCAAAAAGTCATAACCACAGCCCAAAATATTATTGGTCATCCTCTCCCATCTCTGGAAGAACTATACAGTTCCCGTTGCCTTAAAAAGGTTAACAATATTTTAAAGGATCCATCTCATCCAGGACATAGCCTCTTTGCACCACTGCCTTTGGGTAGAAGATATAGAACAATTAGCTCAAGAACAAATAGATTGAAGAACAGTTTCTACCCAAGAGCTATAACCATCTTAAATGCTGTAACCAGATAATATGACCTTGGAGAGCTGTGATGGGTGTGTGTGTGTGTGTGTGTGTGTGTGGCCTTTTTGGTGTGTGTGTGTTTTGTGCTGCTTTTTGTTTTGTTTTTTCTTTCTTTCTGTTTTTACGGGGGGCATGCAATTTCGTTGCACTTGTATGGCGTTGTGCTTGTACTTGTGCAATGACAATAAATTATCTTATCTTATCTTATCTTAGTCCTGCAAAATATCTGGACGGCCAAAGGTCTCCCACCCCTGAGCTAGGTGAAGGATGAGGCTAAAATTGGTTTGCCCAAGCCTGTGAAATTGATTTGGCACCCGGTTAGATCCTGAACAGGGGGCAATATCCACCCACCAACTTCCTCCATGGAATTTCCTTGGCTAAAATAGCCCGCTTCGCATCCCATTGTTGGCCTCCGAAGTCCGGGAGTGAAAAAAATCAAGAATCTGGTGGGGTGGAACGCCTTTCCTGAATACATCGCCCCGCCAACTAAAGCACCAGGATGCACCTGGGATGATTGAGGTTTAGTGGACAACTTTTTGGATCTGACCTGGCCTCAAATCTCCCCTAAGCCGCAAATTCACTGTCTCTCTGCTTAACCCCGAGCCACAGTTGCCACTTGCCTCTTCGCCCCTGCATGGGACAAGAGCACTTCTCTGCAGTCAGGAAGACGAGTGGCTGGTGGCTGCAGCAACAGAACCACTGGGAGCCCCTGCCCTGGAAAATAGTAATGTTATTCTATTTATTTATTATTACACTTATATCTCACTTTTCCTCTCCACAGAGCTCAAAGATGTTCTCTGCCTCCCCATTTTATCCTCACATCAACACTATGAGTTAAGTTAGGCTGAGAGGCTGTGATTGGCCCAAGGCCACCCAGCGGGCTTCACGGCCAAGTAGGGATTTGAACCCTGGTCTCCCAGCTCCCAGTCGAACACCCCAGCCACGACACCACAGTTGGCTCTCTTACGGGAAGCCTGCAAAGCAGAACATGAGGGCAGCAACTTTCTTAGCTGCTGGTGCAACTGGGACTCAGAAGGGTGTTGCTTCTGAACCTGAAGGGAGCATCTAGCCCAGTGATGGCTAACCTTGACACCCCGGATGTTTTGGAACTACAACTCCCATCATCCCTAGCTAACAGGATCAGTGGTCAGGGATGATGGGAGTTGTAGTCCCAAAACATCTGGAGTGTCAAGGTTAGCCATCACTGATCTAGCCAGTAAGGCTTGTGGCTATTGACAGCTTTATCCTCCAAGGACCTTAAGGTACAGATTTGCCAATGTTGGAAACAGGAGAAACCACCAAATAAAAAAGAATGGTTAAATAAGACAATCGAATTTATCGAACAGGCAGTGCTATCAGAAAAATTAAGGGACAATTCAAGAAGCAGGGTAGTAGAAGAATGGGACAATTTCCTGAACTATTTATCAATAAGATGTGACATGAACAGAGTTTATGCTTTGTAACAGCTCTTGCAGAGTAATCAAAGAGAATGAGGAACAGATGAAGGTTAAAGAAAAGGACAAGCAATAATTAATATAAATAAATAAAAGTAGAAAATTGAATGCTTAATATAACACAAAATATTATATTATTATAATAATATATATTATATTATAATTATAGAAAAAGAGAATAGCGAGAAATGGTGGGGCGTTAAAAGAGGGAAGTCAAAGACTACATAAAGTATGTAAACAATATAACAAAGCTTAACGGTGATGAATGTTAGACATGTGATATAAGAGTGCATATTTTGATATAAAATACTGTTTAGATATATGGATATCCTTATTGTACTCTAAGTCGATAATATGTTTGTTAAACAATATGTTGGTGGGGGTGATTTGTATGCGTGTTGAAAATTTAATAAACAGATTTTTTTTTTAAAGGTACAGATTTGCAGGCAATTCACGTTTGCTACAAGGCTGGTTTCATCAGCTGTGGTGGGATGAAATTCTGTATTTTTTTAAGCGTTTTGTACACTGAAAAAGGTGCTCAAGAAGTACGCAGCGACAAATTAATTTAAAGATTTGCCTTGTCGGCAAAACAGACCGGCGTCCATTGAGACCAGCGTTCTGTTAACAGGTGCAGCCGGCCATGTAATTCTTGAGAAACCCACAAGCAAAGCAACAAGGGGAAGGCCTTCCCCGCGGGGTTGTGGTGACACACGGCAGAGGAAACACCCACCACTGCCGGGCTTGTTTCCTGCTCCCAACGGACAGGATCGCAGAACCGCCGTCCAGCAGGAGAGCATTTTTTTACCGTGCAGCGAAAGCAACGTTCAGCCTGGCATAATTTGCTACCTTGCCATGTTGCCCACAGAGGTGAGACAAATTCAAAAGCGGGGTTCCAAGGGAACACAGAATGGAGTCATCAAACCGTTGTGTGAACAGTTTCTCTGACCATAAACCATCTTCTGTACTCATAGAGAGAGGAGTTGAAAAGGAAGGAAGGAAGGAAGGAAGGAAGGAAGGAAGGAAGGAAGGAAGGAATAGGAGAACCACCTCCGCTTAAAAAACGGGGTGCTGTTTATGGACAATTTTTAAAATGCTTTTAAATTGTTGTTTTATTGATAGTAATCCGCTCAGAGGTTTCATGACAGCGGAGCGGTATATGAATTTTTGTAAAATGGATAAAATAAGTACATACCCCTAAACAGTGTTATTTTTTTAAAGAAAAAACCGGACCCCCAGAAAAAAAGCACAGCCCCTAACTCCTGAAATGTTTGCCCATGACAACATTAGTAGTAGCCCTTCTCCACTTATTCCCAAAGTGCTTCTCCGTAGAAAAATATATATTAAATTATTTTTTAAAATTAAATCTTGAACAGCCGCATGCAAACTTACTGAACATAACTCCCATTATGGTAAAAAAATAAAATAAAATACATAACTTGCACCCTTGTGCAGAGAAGCGAATGGGGAACCTATGGCCCTTCAGATAAAGCCGGACTCCAATTCCCATCGGCCAGCATGGCCAATGGTCAGGGACGATGGGAGCCGGAGTCCAGCTATGTATGCAGGGTCTCAGAAAAGCCCAGTTTAAGCCCCTGGTCAGCTGTGGAGCTTGGACAGCGACCTTGGATAGGCCAGCCTCTCTGGAGATAATCCCACTAGTTATTCTGAGGCTAAAACGCTACCTTGAACGTAGACGAACTGCAAACATAGTAAATAAAAAAGCAGCCCTTTCACAGGCACCCAACACGTTTTTGTCTCAAGTGGATGCGGCACAAGACAGTTTGTACATAGCAGGCCTCTGGATTAGGCGCCCCAAATACTGATTGACATCCGATGGCCCTTTAAATGGGTGGGGGGGTATTATTGGTTTGCTCCTGTTCTTATTTTATTATGTATTTTGTAAAAAAAATTCCTTCCAGTAGCACCTTAAGAGACCAACTAAGTTTGTTCTTGGTATGAGCTTTCGTGTGCATGCACACTTCTTCAGATACACGAAAACTCATAAAAAGAACAAACTTGGTTGGTCTCTAAGGTGCTACTGGAAGGATTTTTATTTTATTTTGTTTCGACTACAGCAGACCAACACGGCTACCTACCTGTAACTGGAACTATGTATTTTGTGTTTTTTTTATACAGTGGGACCACGACTTACGAGTGACCCGACCTTTTCGACTTCCGAATGACTTCCGGAAGAAAAAAAATGGCCGCCGCAACCGAATTTTTCGACTTCCGAAAGGAAGTCATGGTCGCTTTGAATAGGATTTTTTCGACTTACGAATTTTTGAATAGGATTTTTTCGACTTACGAATTTTTTTCGCTCAATGCATTCCTATGGAGATTCGACTTACGAGTGTTTTCGACTACCGAAGATCGCGTCGGAACGCATTATCTTCGTAAGTCGAGGTCCCACTGTATTGTACTTTTATGCCATGAACCGCCCTGAGATCTACAGGTACAGGGCAAATATACAAATAATAAAAACCCAGGGATTATTGTTTTTTTGGCCTGGTCCATACAGACCGGCCTGCAAAGCCCCAAGTAACCCAGACGACAACCTTGCCGCTTCGCGATGTGGTTCCATCTCATTAAGGATGTGGAACGAGCGACCGGGGGCGGGGGGAAGAGAGGGGGCCCTACCTGTGGGGAGGAATGCAGGGCACCGACACCACCGGCGCAGCTGCTCTCTTCTCGGCCAGGATCTTCCTCGCCTTCTTCATCTTAATCCGGGACTTGGCCTTGGCCTTCTTGACTTTCTCCGAGCTCCAGCCTTTCCCGTCTTCCTCCTCCTCCTCTTCCTCCTCCCCCTCGCTATGCGAGAGGGCGGGCAGGCGCCGCATGGAGCCGGGCGGCGTGTGGATGTCGCAGTAGGCCGTCTTGCGGACGCTGAAGGAGGTCCCGTTGGCCCCCGTCTCGCGGACGGGCTCCATTTTCATGTAGAGCCCGGCCTGCTGGGCGCAGGTGACGTGGAAGGCGGTGTAGCAGTTGGCTTTGTGGCACTGGATGCAGGCGCCCGAGCCTCGTTGCTTGCAGATGTAGCAGGTCAGTTTCCAGCGGGCGGGCGGGATGTGCTCGATGCTGTCGATGGGCTCCAGGAAGACCGTGTTGGCGAAGCACACCTCCGGGATCCAGAGGGCGCACACCACGTGGGCCCAGCGCCCGTCGTCCGTCTGCTTGAAAGCGCCCCCTTTGTTGGGGCACAGGGCGCAGTCCACGGCCCGGGAGGGGGACTGCAGGCAGCGGCGGCAGAGCCACTGGCCCTCGGGGATGTAGGGGACGCCGTAGCACTCCTGGTGCACGGCCAGGTTGCACATGTCGCAGAAGAGGATGACGTTGCTGTTCTGGCACTCGCCGTCGTTGCAGATGCAGCAGACGGCGTCCTCGTCCACCAAGGCGTTGGGGTCCCCCTTGTTGTGGCTCTCAAAGTAGGACTCCTTCTCCAGCCGGTCCATCAGGTACTCGAAGATCTCCTGGGGGATGGGGCTCACGCCCTCCGTCTTCCGGCGCTCGTTCATAATGTCCAGCCAGATGTAATCCTCCTCGTCCATGTCGTACTCCACCTCCTCGTCCAGCTCCTCGGCCGACTTCTCAATGTATCTGGGGCGGGCGGGGAAGGAAAGGGACAAAAGCACAAGGCTCGGTGACCGGGGCCCACTGAGCACCTTTCAGGGTGGATTTGATTTAAATCAAATTGATTTAAATCACGATTTAAATCACTAGTCAGTAAGGCTTGATTTAAATCACTAGTCAGTAAGGCTTGATTTAAATCACTAGTCAGTAAGACTTGATTTAAATATTTTTTTTTACAGAAAGACTCATTCTTGCTGGTATAATCTTAATATTTACAACCATATGAAGGTTTCATTTTTGGAATAATAAATTTTCAGAGTAGTTTTTACAGTTATATCAAAAATTACTGATTTGGTTATACTACTAGAAATACATAGACAGATAATTATGGAATTATGGTGAAGTTTAATAAGTTAACTGTTTATATTTGGACAACTTTTCTGCTGTACTTTATTGGAAGGAGAAAAATATTCATTTCCTTAATAACCATTTAAACAATTTAACTAAAACAATAACATGATAGCATATGTATCCATGTTTGTTAACTGATGTGGTTAAACATGTTTTTTTTAAAAAAACTTATTTTTAGCACACTTGATAAACTTAAAACAAATCCTTATTTCCTGATGAATAGCCTTTGGACTACAATGTAACTTAAATAGAAGACTATATTTAGAAAGATTTTCCCTCCAAAAGCATTTTATTTTAAAATTCCAATTTAAATCAAAAAATTCCAATTTAAATCAAAAAATCTGATTTTTTTATTATTATTATTTTTTAAATCATTGATTTTTATCCACCCTGGCGCCTTTACAACTGAGAAAAGTGACAGGGGAGGAGACACGAGGTGGAAGCACCTATAGGGTTGTTGGCTGTTACTTGCATCTTTCCACCCGGGCCTGCCCTTCAAGTGCTAGGTGTCAGGGATTGGCTAGATGACAAGTAGTGGTGGGAGGCACCAGCTGGGAGACAACCCCCCCAAGGGAAGCCCCAGAGGAGGAAGGCTCCGAGCCTGGTGATTGGTGGTGGGACACTGAGGAGAGGTCCGAGGGAGAATGGGAGGGAGGAATGGTTGGATGCTGAAGAAGCAACAGGCTTTAGTGAGCGAGGAGAACCTGTGACAGGAAGCAGCTCAGACTCAAAGGCTGAAGCACAGAGGGAGCAAGAGGCTCCAGGAGAACCCCAGGAATCTGCCTCTCCTGCTGCAACAAGCTCCTCTCCCTCGTTGTCTCCAAGGACACACAGGGCGATGCAAAGGGAGGAAGAGAGATTGCAGGTGCCCCAACGTAGTCTGAGGCTGCTTGGGAAAGGTCTGGCAGAGGGAGGAGGCTTAGATGGGGTAAAGAAGTTGACCATCGGTCCTGGCAACTGCTCTGTAGGGGCAAGCCTTGTGGGGTTTGGTCGCTGAGCTGTGTGCCGTTTTCTCGAATCGAGAATTAACTACACTGCCTAACTCTGAGTCTTGTGTGCTGACCTGCATCTGTAGTCTGTTTAAAAAACGTTAAGGTTTGGTTGCTTTGACCTACAGAGGGAGACCTGTTACCCCTAGGCCTGAAAGCAGGAGCACAACAGGACAGATTTTGACTGGCAGCCTGATACTAAGTGTTGCCAGTTTGTTCCACGTTTAGAGTCACTTGTCATTTGTTCACTTGCACCATTTTATGTATAGAATTCTAGAGTTGGAAGGGACCACGAGGGTCATCTAGGCCAGCCCCTTGCAATGCAGGAATCTTTTCCCCAGTGTGGGGCTCGAACCCACGACCTTGAGATTAAGAGTCTCATGCTCTACTGACTGAGCCACGACTGGCTGCTTCAATGCTCTCTTCCTGGCAGAATTAGCTGAGTAACAGCATGAGCTCTGCTTGCCATCCCTTTTCCACTATGCTGAGAATTCTGGTCACAGCCATCCAAGCCCTTTTTTCTTGCCCCCTGATGCCAGGGAATTCTGTGACCGCTGGGTAGGAATACTGCTGATCCTGATTCTCCTCCCAAGGTGCAAACCCCACCCCTCCTGTTAGGAAGGGAATAAATCTTCCTTTGCCCAAGGGACACAGGCTGCCTGGGTTTCCAAGCTGCAACAAGGCGCAGCCAGGAGATGCCCTCCGAGAGGGGAGCGCCGAGGCCCCCAGAGAAATGCTCAGCAGCACCTCCTTAAAGTGCTCTCGTCCCCATTTGAGAACCTCAGCTTGGATGGAGAGGATTAATAATATTGTATACCACTTAAGGGAAGGACCCAGGTGGCGCTGTGGGTTAAACCACAGAGCCTAGGGCTTGCCGATCAGAAGGTCGGCGGTTCGAATCTCCGCAACGGGGTGAGCTCCCGTTGCTCGGTCCCTGCTCCTGCCAACCTAGCAGTTCGAAAGCATGTCAAAGTCAAGTAGATAAATAGGAACCGCTCTGGCGGGAAGGTAAACGGCGTTTCCGTGCGCTGCTCTGGTTCGCCAGAAGCGGCTTAGTCATGCTGGCCACATGACCCGGAAGCTGTACTCCCTCAGCCAGCAACACGAGATGAGCACCGCAACCCCAGAGTGGGACACGACTGGACCTAATGGTCAGGGGTCCCTTTACCTTTACCTTACCACTTAAGGGGACACCTAGCCCATCTAGGAGAAGGAAAACTCAACCATCCTCAACCACCACTGCCTTGCAGGATACCATCAGGAGAAGAAAAGGCTAAGAAGTAAACCCAAGACAAATCCTGAGCGAGGTCCCTAAGGCACATAGCTGTCAACCTTTCCCTTTTCTCATCAGGAATCCTATTCGGAATAAGGGAATTTCCCGCCAAAAAAAGGGAAAAGTTGACAGCTATGCTAAGGCACCTTGTACACCTCCTTCCTGAAACTCCTGCAGGCACGTTGGTGCCAAACATACCGCTCTGCTTTCCACACCAGCGAGGCTGGGAGGGGGGGTCTTGTCGTCTGGGCAGCCCAGGACCTCCCCACACACTGCCCAGGCTGGTGCCCCAGGGAGGTCACTTCAGTGCTGTTCATGTAGCAAAAACAACACAGGAGGTAGCAGCTACGAGTTACCACTCTCTGCAGTCACAGCAGGCACTGTGATTCTCCAGCAGGGCTGGGTGATATATCGATACATTGCCCAAAACCAGTTTGAAGTCCATATCATGACAGCGGTTCCATAGTTTTTGACCTGGCACAATATATTGCAAATCATGGTGTGTGTGTGCTATGAAAAAATCACAATGTGGGGGAAACCGTGAAGCCAGACAATGCCTGTGCATAGCTCCATCCTTATTTCAGACACTGTGATATGTCAGTATATCACAATGTTTAGGTAAAGGTAAAGGGACCCCTGACCATTAGGTCCAGTCGTGGACGACTCTGGGGTTGCGGCGCTCATCTCGCTTTATTGGCCGAGGGAGCCGGCGTTTGTCCGCAGACAGCTTCCGGGTCATGTGGCCAGCATGACTAAGCCGCTTCTGGCGAACCAGAGCAGCGCATGGAAATGCCATTTACCTTCCCACCGGAGTGGTACCTATTTATCTACTTGCACTTTGATGTGCTTTCGAACTGCTAGGTGGGCAGGAGCTGGGACCGAGCAACGGGAGCTCACCCCGTCGCGGGGATTCGAACCGCCGACCTTCTGATCGGCAAGCCCTAGGCTCTGTGGTTTAGACCACAGTGCCACCCGCGTCACAATGTTTAGCTGGTGATATATCGCGATTTTGAAAAACCAGATATCACCCAGCCCTATTCTCCAGTGGTTTGACTTCACCCCGGGAGGCGAACTCCATTGTCTCTCGAGACAGATGGATGCTAACAACATACCACATAATATAAGAATTGATAGAGAATTGATAGACCCCGCAAAGCCCTCCACATCTCCACAGGGTGCCCCTAACCCCCAGGTGGTACCTGTAATATGAGGAGGGGCGAGGAGGGGCGTCGGGCGTGTCCTGGTCCAGCTCCCGGTACACGGCCTCTGGGAGCTTGGGCATATTGCCCGCCGAGGCACTGTGGTGGTGATGGTTGGAGTCCTTACGCTTCTCCTTATTCTTATGCTTGCCGGCTTTGGGGGCCACGGAGGGCGTCTCCGTGTTCTCCTTGTTGCTGTTGTTCTCCGGAACCTCCTCGGGAGCCTCGTCGTCCTCGGACACCACGTCCAGGTTGTCGAAGATGCTGATGCGGTGCACGCGGCCGTGCAGGTCCACCTCCACCATGCGCTGGGCCTGCGCGTAGGTCATGACCTCCCGGCCCGGCGACTGCGAGGTCTCGGAGGGGCTGGGCGACTGCTTGTTGGCCGCCCGGCCGTGCCGGCCCTTCTTCTTGTGCTTGCGCAGGGGGGCGCTCTGCGGGGGCGGGGGGTTGTCATGGTCGTAGTGGTAGAGGTGGTACTCGATGCCGCTGTAGCTCTTGTAGATCTTGCGGCACGTGTCCACGGGGCACTCGTACGGCGGCTTGGTGGCCCGCAGGTTGTGGCAGAACGTCTTCACGTCAAAGTCCACCCCCATGGCGCCTGCTAGCTCTGTAGGGAAGGGGGAGCCAAGAGTGGAGAGGTCAGGGCTGGCGCACCACCCGGATAATCCTATATAATAAAGAGCCTGTGTCGGGACGTACTACTTTCCGTGTGTCACAGGAATTGGCAAGTGCGCGTGCGTTCCAGTGACACACGGATTGGATAGTACAGACCAACAGACCAACAGGCGATGACAGGGGGCGTGTCCGAGAGGCAGCGACGGCGCATGCGCATCGTCAGTTGCCTCAGTGCCGTCGCCTCGCATGGAGTTGGGGATGCTGCCGGGGTGCAGCATCCCCAGCTCGGGCCCGCCGCCACCTCCGCCCGCCACGGACATCCCCCCGGCAGCAGCAGCAGCCTGGGCCGCTGCTTCCAGCCCAGCCCGGAGCCCGAGCCGCCGCCTCCCCCGTCGCCACCGCCTCCTCCGCAGCCGCCCGCGACCCAGGAGCTGATCTCGCCGCCGCCGCCAACGCCGAGGCTGGCGAGGCCCACTGCTCGGGCTCCGGCTCGGCCTGCTGGCGGATGGAGCAGCCTGCCCGGCCAGGAGCTCCGCCCGACGCGGGGCTCCCGCTCGCCTGCCAGCGGCCGGCGAAAGAGGAGCGGCGGCGGCGGCAGGCACCGGCTGAGCGAGCCCAGCGCCAGCAGCGCCAACAGCCGGGACCGAGCTAGCGCCCGTTTTCTAACGGGCTATAAACCACTAGTAATAATAATAATTTATTATTTATACCCCTCCCATCTGGCTGGGTTTCCCCAGCCACTCTGGGCGGCTTTCAACAGAACATTAAAATACAATAATCTATTAAACATTAAAAGCCTCCCCAAACAGGGCTGCCTTCAGATGCCTTCTAAAGGTCTGGTAGTTGTTGTTCTCTTTGACATCTGAAGGGAGGGCGTTCCACAGGGCGGGTGCCACTACCGAGAAGGCCCTCTGCCTGGTTCCCTGTAACTTGGCTTCTCATAGTGAGGGAACCGCCAGAAGGCTCTCGGCACTGGACCTCAGTGGATACCTGGATACCTACCAACGGTTTGCCCCCCGACCCAAAACGCCTGTGCCAGGAGGAGCCAGGAGCTTCACAAACAGGCTTCTAGCATGTCGTAACAGGACCTACTCAACTCCCAGACTGATTTAGCACAAAATGCACACGGGGACCAGGCCAATTCCCAGCGGCAGACTGGCACGAACGTGGCAATCACATCAGAGACTGTTGTGCAAAATTTTGCACAGAGCTGTACTGCTTCTTTCCCCTAACCAGGTATTACACCTCGTCCTTTCTCCTAAATCACGCATGGAGAAATGTGGGCAGCAGCCATCTGGGCACTAGGAACGTGGGATGTTATTCTACTCACCCTGCCTGATGCTGCCCATCTAAGGAATTTCGGCTGGTTGTGCAGGGAGCAGAACAGGTCCCGGCTTTCTGTCTGTCTAGCTCAGGGACAGGAAACCTGTGGCCCTCAAGGTGTCGCCGGACTACAACTCCCATCATCCCCCTGACAACTGGCTCATGCTGGCTGCGGCTGAAGGGAGCTGCAGTCTAACATTTGGAGAGCCTCGAGGTTCTCATCCCTGGTCTAGCTGTTCTCCATTCCTCCTACAAATTACTCCTCGAAGCCCACTTCTTCAGCAAAGCTTTTCCTGAACCTCTTCACTTCCTTGCCGGCTGACTTCCCTGTATTCCAGCCTCACAGAGTCAACTCATATAGCATTGTTGGCAGGGAACGTCTAATAGTGCTTGGCATGGTAAACATGCAAACTGCAAAGGTAAGGCACACAGCTCCAAAAATACCACCAATTGGTTGCACCAATAAGCCACATGTAGCAAGTCTCTGTTGTGTCCACCTCTATTTCTAAGGCATGGGGCCAGTTGCCTTCCCTTCATATTTTGTTTTTTTTGTGGCCTTCACACCTGTGATGTCCTGCAACATTCAAAGCCATTTTTACCCCTTTATCCGTTCCCGTCTTCTCTCTCCACTCCATCCAAGGCAGACCGTAAGCCCTCTAGACAGGGATCCTTCTCACTTGTATATTCTGTTCTTTGCTAGGCATGCTGCTACCACTAAATTTTAAAGCAGCAGGAGTCTGGCAGTGGTGGGGAAGGGAAAGAGTTTGAGAGTATTAGCATTAACCAAATTACTCATGGTATCCTCCCACTACCCCCCCAGCTGCATAAGAGACAAGCTGGGCCACAGTTATCCAGGCTCTGGTAACATCCCATGTGGGCTACTGAAATGTGTTATATCAGGCACCCCCAAACTCAGCCCTCCAGATGTTTTGGGACTACAATTCCCATGATCCCTGACCACTGGTCCTGTTAGCTAGGGATGATGGGAGTTGTAGTCCCAAAACATCTGGAAGGCAGAGTTTGGGGATGCCTGTGTTATATGCTGGACCGCCCTTGAAGACTACCGTACTCTGGAATTTCAGCTGGGATGAAATACAGTGGGTAGATTGTTAACTGCAACTGGCAGAATGAAACATGTATCAGAAGTTCTGAAACAACTCGACCGGCCCCAATCCATTTCTGGTTCTCAGCTTTAAAGCTCCAAATAGCCAGGTATCTGAAGGGCTACCTTTTTCTCCCCGTGAATATATCCCCCTTCCAAGGCCCACTCTGAAGTGAGGTAGATGGCAAAGCACCACAATGTAGAATGCTCTTCCCAGAATGCTCTTCCTTTTCAGCACCAGCTGAAGGCTTTTGTTCGCCCCGGCTTTTAATGTAAACTAGCTGCAGAGAACGACAACTAAGACAAGGAAAGTCTGGCTAGCAACATGAAATGGCCCTTGACTTAATACTTTTCTTTTAAAAATTTATTCGACCGTCAGTTAGAAAGCACCTATTATCCATACAAAAGTTAAAACGTCTAAACATCTGGAAAAGCGTGACACTTAAAAACAGCGAAAAATATATTATACATTTAGACCCGTGTCAATACAGTCAATTTTAGCCTTACGACGCTTAAAGGCCAAAAAAAGAAATTTGGCCACCGAGAAGGTTGTTGTTCCAGTGAACTTGTTCAGCAAATACAAAACCAGTCTTTCTCTGTCTACTGGGCTATGTTGGCATAGGAGTGGAGCTATACTACCCATAGTTGTGCAATTGATAGTAACATCAAAAAGGGAAGTGAGAGAATGCCTGTCACTTGCCACTTCTTGCTCATGCTCTCTCTCACACATTGCCTCTGTCATGCCATGGTGTCTCCTAGCTGGAGAGGAAATGAAAATTAATGGGAAAGGTGTCAGGCAACCCAAGTTGCATTGCCTTCCTTTCTACAACAGGAATCAGACTGTACTAGGAATGAACATCCCAAGCTTTGCCTGTGCGTGCATGTGCCAGCCTCCAACTACTCTTTGCACCTGTTGCTGTTTACTACATTTATTTACCGCCCTCCATCCGAGGATCACAATTTACAATATAAAAACACAAAAATGCGCCACATAGTAACAAACAAAAACAATACCCCCCTACTGCTCTTTCCCTTTAGTAGTACACTCTGCATTTGTTTGTTTATGTGTGTGTGTGTGTGTTGTTGTTGTTGTAGCACCAGGAATAAACAGAAAAGGGCTGAAAGGGAACACCAATCAGCCCACCACACCTTTCGGCCCTGATAACTCCCACATTGCTTTTCTCACCTGCGGCATCCTCTGCTTGGAGCAAGGAACAAGAATTAGCACAGAAAGGATAGGAAAGCAGATAGAGAGGCTTTACACACTGCAAACCTTACATTACCTCTCTCATCCCACGCTGTGCCGGCAGCTATAAGGAGAACGATAACTAAGGGAGAACGAGGGAGGGCAGGCGGCCGTGAAGCTGCTCCCATCACACACCACCTTCCCTATCTCCAAGGCACCCTCTGCCACAGAGAGATCATAGGAGAACGAGTGGGTAGGAGAGAAGGCAGAGGAGAAACGCCAACCCAGTATGCCACCACCTTTGTCCAAGTATCCCTGCGGTGTACCAGGAGGGCAACGGGTGGCGGCCATCAGGCTACCCACTTTTTCGCTCCCCGGACCTTCTTTACCTCCGTGGCACCTTCCCAGCATAGGTGGGCAGGGCAGAAGAGCAGGCACAGAAGCGCCAAGCTCCCCCACGTCACACCCGTGGTTCATGCAAACCCCACGCCACCTCCCCCAACAGCAGGGCAGCAGCTGTCATGGGAGGGGGCAACCTGGGCAAAGCAGCTGTCAAGCCGCCTCAAAGGCGCCTCTCTCTCTCTGTATCTTCATGGTGGTGTTGAGGGGGGGGGCACAGAGAAGTCCACACGCCACATCCCCTGCTGCCGGGCACATTGTCCCAGTGGGCCCTCCCTAGATGTTGCTGGACAACAACCCTGCTCCTATTATTATTCTCATTGTTATTCTGACGTGCTGGATTTGTAGACCGCCCTTCGCCCGTAGATCTCAGGGCGGCTCACAGCAAACCCATCACCCCCTGACCCTTAGCTCTGCGGGCCCCACGGATACCTGCTGCAATGGGAGGAAGAGGGGCTGTCAAGCGCGCGCGGTCTCTCTCTCATTCCCACGGGCGCGCATTTCCTCCTCGGCTGCCCTGCATGCATCGGAGGGGGGGGGGGGAGAAAGTGTGGGTCGGATCTGGGGCAGGAGGAGAAGGCGGCTTGTGGGTTGGCGGGGCAGGAGCGGTGGGGGGGTATCGGAGGAAATGCCCGGCAATGCTTTGCCCGCCGCCTTCTCCCCCCTTTGCAAGGCACACACAGCCCCACGCAGAAGCAGCAGCAGCAGCGGCAGCCCCCGCTCCCTCGCTGTTTCCGCGGGAGAAACCCGCTCGCCCGCCCTCCCGCCGGGCGGCCCCGCTGCCCTCCTCCTCCTCCCCGCTCCCCGCCCGCCCGCAGGCTCTCTCACCGCGCTCGGCCTCAGGCCCCCCGCCAGCGTCGGCGGCTGGGCGGCTGCTGGGCGGCTCTCGTGGCGGCGGGGCCCATGGGCCCAGCCCGGCCCGGCCCGGACAATGGAGAAGGAGGAGGAGGCTCCGGCGGCGGCGGCGGCGGCGGCAGCAGCAGCAGCTCCTGCGCGGGGAGGCCCCGCTGGGTAAAGCCGCTCCTTGGCAACCGCACTTTCGCCACCCTGCTCGCCAGCCGTGTTTGTGTACGTGCCGATCCCCCCCAATTTCCCCACGCCTCGCCACACACGCACCCCGGTTTTTTTAGCCCCCCCACCGTCTCCTTCCAATTTGTAAGGTCAGACCTCCCGGCCGGCGGCCGTGGGCGAATCTGCTGCCGCGAATGGCAAGGCTGTGCTGTAGTCGAGAGTGGTGAGGTGGGGGGGGGAGCGTGGAGGGGGTCTCCCGCTCAGGACTCCTGGGTCCCTCTCCGGTGCGGCTCCGGGAGGAGGAGGGGGAGCCCCGTTTCCGTGCCATGGGGGGGGGGTTTGGACTGGGACTTTCTTACACACACCCCAGCCCAGCCCAACTCCCAGGGCATCCAGGCAGGAGTAGGGGGCTGGGGAGTGAAGCCCCCTCTCTGTCTTGACAGCTTTCCCCAGGGAAAGAGAGGGAAGGTGCTGCTGAGGCTCCAAAGGCGAATTATAAAACGAGAGGCGCAAAGCTCCCGGCCTGGAAGACCTTCTAGGTGGTGGCCATTCATTCAGGGATGTGTAACAATAGCTAATGTCGCTTTCGACGGCAATAATAATATTGCTCGTGCTGACCATCATTGCTTTTGAGCAGGGATAGGGAAACAGGGCTTGCTGGGCTGCAACTCCCGTCACTGGCTATGCTGGCTGGAGCTGAAATCCAGCAACATCTAGGCGGCCGCAGGTGCCCCAGCCTGCCCTCATGGGAAGACCACAAGTTCCTCAGCGCTGCTTTGCAAGAAAGGTGACTGTTACGCTGGTATTCATGCAGGTGCTGGCAGAGGCAACATACGAACCTAGGCTCAGTTCTCATAGAGTGTGCAGAAGTAGGCCCTATCGCTAGCTTAAAATGCAGCCAGGTGGTTCTTTTTCTTAGTCTGGATCATAAGAATGTAAGAAAGGCTTCCTGGATCAGGCCTGAATCCAGGATGTAGTCCAGCATCCTGTTCGCACTGTGGCCACCCAGACCTGGGTGTAGCCAAGGAGGTGCAGAGAGGAGCAGCCCCAAATCAATAAAATATATAGCAAACTGAGGTCCACCCCCCATAAAAAAGGCCTGCCCCTTCAACAAAAGGCCTGGCTACGCCCATGCACCCAGATGCCTGTGAAAACCCGCAAGCAGTTTCCAACAACTGGTACCCAGAAACGCTTCAGTGGCCACTGAGAGCCTGCTCTCCATGAACTTGTCTCTTCCTCTTTTAAAGCCATCCAAATGGGTGGCCAGCACTGCATTCTGTGGGTCCATAGTTTCAATGTGCATTGTATGATAAGTACTTTCTTTTGTCTGGCCTGAATCTTCCAACATGGGGGGGGGGGGAGCACTCTGTTGCAACAGCTTTAATAAAGATCAGGCTTACTAGCTGCCTTGCTTCTCATTATTCTCTGGTTGGCCTCTGTTATTTTTCTCCTACCGATAGAGAACCTACAAAATGACTCTATATGGGCTCTTGGGTACCCCATAAGGGAAAAGGAGCAGTTTTTTCTCATAACATAGGCAACCTTCCGGGTGGGGAAGCACAGGTCTGTGGCAGGTTCAAAGGTGAAAGGCGAAATGTAATTGACTGTTGCCTCTGTACAGTGGGCTACATTCCTGCCATGCAAAAGCTTCAAGTTTATACACCCATCTCCATCCAGCAGAAGCTCAGTGCACTGTCTGGGTAGGGAGGAAAGCTAGTGAGGGGTGTGACCTGGGGAGACCTTTGAGGGCTAGAGAGAGAGAGGCCTTGAGAGCCACATTCAGCCTCTAGGCCTGAGGTCCCTCACTATCGGTATTGGTGTGCAAGATTGTAGTTTTAAGTTCCAAGTGCTCATTGGTGCTGCTTTTATTGCTATTGTTAAATAAAATACATGCAGGGGGAGTTAAGAGGGGGCAGGGAAAGTAGAACATCAGATTTCTCAACATAATTTTAGAAGAATCCCTCATTTATTTCAACATAACGTATTGTTTTCAAACTTTTGGTGATTAACGTTCTTTCATTCCAATATTGTATGAAATTATACCAACATTCCAAAAAGTGTCTTTGAGTTCTGCTTCCTCCCTTAAATTTATTATAATATGCTTTGTTTTATATAACCCCCCCAAAAAAAGTAGCCTATTTCATCAAGCTGGTTTATAACCGTAATAAACAAATGAATGAATGAACCTATTTCATATATTCCTTTTCAGTTCCTCTAACAAAGGAGATTGTCCTGTCTCCCCCAGTTGTTAACAGTTTACAAGCAGCAGTTAGCATCTCTTCCACTAATTTCTGGAACTTTAGATAGACAGCCCCTTCAACTAATTGAAAGAGAAGAGAAGGTTAAGGGGTGATATGATAGCCATGTTCAAATATATAAAAGGATGTCATTATAGAGGAGGGAGAAAGGTTGTTTTCTGCTGCTCCAGAGAAGTAGACACGGAGCAATGGATTCAAACTACAAGAAAGAAGATTCCACCTAAACATTAGGAAGAACTTCCTGACAGTGAGAGCTGTTTGACAGTGGAATTTGCTGCCAAGGAGTGTGGTGGAGTCTCCTTCTTTGGAGGTCTTTAAGCAGAGGCTTGACAGCCACCTGTCAGGAATGCTTTGATGGTGTTTCCTGCTTGGCAGGGGGTTGGACTGGATGGCCCTTGTGGTCTCTTCCAACTCTATGATTCTATGAAAGGTTTGTAAAATCAGACTTCCACTATTCCCAACCTGAAAGCCTGTTTGAAAGTGGAAGTGCTGAAAAGATAGCAGAGACTACTACGCCTGCCCAAGAATCAGGAGAAGGGGATTCCAAAGGCTGCTGTGCAGCAACACTTAAAGGCCTCATCCCCACATTTTGCAGGCTGGACCTCCTGACAAGGCGCTTGCCTGCAGAGTGTAGTGAAACCTTTGGGTATATAAGGGGTGAGCTGACCTTTCACTACTATTCAATCACATGAAATGGGAATTAAGAGCTTTTAAGGGGCAAATTTAATTTAAAAGCATTAAACCATCCCAGGCCCATAGAAACAGGAACACGTATTCCTTTAAAAAAACCCAAAAAAAAAAAAACCCAACAGATTCTGATTTTAAAACCCAAGGAACCGCCGAAAGTGAAATGGCCGAGAGGTGGCGCTGTGACATCAGCTAACCCTGGGCGCATTTGCTGCTAGGGCCTCAGGCAGGAGAGGGCCTCCCAGAGATGGAAAAGGTAGCAGATGTACCTCTTGTGCCAGCTGCCAGCTTTTCATTATAATCCTGTCTTTCTCTAGAGAGAGACCGCAAGCCAAAGAAGCTGCACATCTGAGATTTAAAACAGCAGCTTCAAAAGAAACAACCCTTTGACACAAGTGATGTAACGGGAGTGGAAGATTATTCCTCTGAGATGCAGGATGCAATAAACAAAAAAACCCCAAAATAATAATAAAATAAAAATGGTAGCCAGGAACCACGGGATCTTTCTCTGCCGCAAGCTGTTGAGTGAATAAAATCCAGGGGATAAAGAAAATGTGAATAATCATGGAATCTGGAAGGAGCTTAGCATCAAAGTCCACTGAGCTCAGTGCTCGCTCTCATCACCACTGAGGCTGATGAAACCAGCCAACCCTCTGGCGTTAGTCCCTGGTATCCTGAAATCAGAGGCAGCTTACCTCTGATACTCCATTTCTGGCGCTGTATATAGCGGCATTGGGTTCCATTCACTTGCCAGATTACACGAGGATAGGTCCCTGCCCTGAGGAGCTTGCAGTCTAAAAACCGACACAGGGGAAACATTATTATTCTCATGGGTAAAGGTAAAGGGTAAAGGGACCCTTGACCATTAGGTCCAGTCGTGACCAACTCTGGGGTTGCGGCGCTCATCTCGCTTTATTGGTTGAGGGAGCCGGCGTACAACGTCCGGGTCATGTGGCCAGCATGACTAAGCCACTTCTGGCGAACCATAGCAGCGCACGGAAACGCCGTTTACCTTCCCGCTGCAGCGGTACCTATTTATCTACTTGCACTTTGACGTGCTTTCGAACTGCTAGGTTGGCAGGAGCAGGGACCGAGCAATGGGAGCTAACCCCGTCGCTGGGATTCGAACCGCCGACCTTCTGATCGGCAAGCCCTAGGCTCTGTGGTTTAACCCACAGCACCACCAGCGTCCCATTCTCATGGGTAGTGGTCATCAATAGACCTGTCCTCCATAGAACCATGGTGTTGGATGAGGCCTTATCATTCAGCCTTGCTGCTTCAGTGCAGGACATGAACGTACCTACTCCTTTCTAAAGCCACTTCTGTTAGTGGGTATTCTAAATATTCTGGGCTCATTTAGTCCAAACTACCCGTATTGGGTGAGAACTGTAGTTTATGTCAAATATGCAGGGATTTATGATATGCAAAATGAACCATGGAAAGAGACGAAGGGAAGTCACTGATATTTTAAGGATGTTTAAAGGAGTATTCTAAATTATATAACAGAAAATTCCATTAAAATTATAAAGAACTTTCTCTAGCCAAAACATGGCTGAACCAAGCAGAATACACCCTGCAAAGTCCCACCGAAATATTTAAAGGTCAGGCAATCAACACACCACAAAGAAACTAACCAATAAAAAAATCAATAGGAAAAACCCGTTTTTTCCCTTTATGTCTTTTGTACACTTTTATACAAATCCATATAATACGTATAAATTCATGGGCTGCCTCACTGTCCAATTTCTGTTTGCTTGGGCTGCTTCATAAATTTCTGATATTGACACAAGGCGTATTTGGCCTTGGGGAAAAGTTTATGTTTTGTTTACATTTCAGCAGCGCATAACAACTACGGAACCTGCTCCCACAGGAGGCAGTGACTGCCACCAATCTGCATGGCTTTAAGAGAGGAATGGGACCTGGGTGGCGCTGTGGGTTAAACCACAGAGCCTAGGGCTTGCCGATCAGAAGGTCGGTGGTTCGAATCCCCGCGACAGGATGAGCTCCCATTGCTCGGTCCCTGCTCCTACCAACCTAGCAGTTCGAAAGCACGTCAAAGTGCAAGTAGATAAATAGGTACCACTGCAGCGGGAAGGTAAACGGCGTTTCCGTGCGCTGCTCTGGTTTGCCAGAGTGGCTTAGTCATGCTGGCCACATGACCCGGAAGCTGTACGCCAGCTCCCTCGGCCAATAATGCGAGATGAGCGCCGCAACCCCAGAGTCGGTCACGACTGGACCTTTTTACCTTTAAGAGAGGAATGGACAAATTCAGGGGCAGGGGGAAGGCTATCAATGGCTACTAGCCATGTTGACTATGCTCTGCCTCATTGGTCTTGGGCTGCAATGCTTCTGAATGCCAGTTCCTGGAAACCACAGGAGGGAAGAGGGCTTCCTACAGGGACCTGGGTGACTACTGTGACAACAGGATGCTGTGCTAAAATGGGCCGTTGGCCTGATCCAGCAGGCTCTTATTTTGTTTGCAGCAGAGTCTGTTGTTGTTTCCTGACAGTGTGTTAATTGGGGATCTGATAATGGGGGTGATTTCCTGTTTCCGTATACATGTTGGGGGGAAAGCAGGCTTCAGGTTCAGTCCTTGGCATCCATTCCCCTGTCTGAAATCTCGGAGACCTGGAGCCAAACTGCGTAGATAATTGCTGGACCAACGGTGACCTGACTCAGAATAAAGCAGCTTCCTATGTTCGTAAGAAAAAAATAAGTAATAAAACCTTGTATCGTCACTCAAGTGCTGCAAAAAAATAACAATCTTCCTATTTCCATGTCAGCAAAAGTAGGAAAAACAACCTGATCTTCATTTGAGCTGCCTAGGCTTGGAGCCTGCTGTTGCATCGGGGACCTCTTAGTGAGTCAATTACTCCCATTAATCACAGAACCTTAAGGAAAGAATCTATAATTATTACATGATGTTTTTTAATAAAGCCATGGCGGAGGCTGTGAGCTGAGGCAAGCTGTTTATTTACCATTTCTAGCATATCTTGACCCAAAGGCTGAGGACTTGAGATTGGTCATTGAAAATACTCTTTGGAGGGGAGTATTTCGCTTGACAAAGGGATGCCTCTCTCTCCCTGGAGTTCATCTTCACTGGTCAGTTCATTCTTTTGACAAATGCTTATGCCACCGTTATGTAGGAACATATGAACAGCCCTGCTGGATCAGACCAAAAGGCCCATCTACTCCAGCTTCCTGTTTCTTCAGAGCTCAGCCAGATGGCTTCGGGGAGATAGCAAGCAAGCAAGCAGGAAGCCCACGGTTGTTTTGTCGCTCTTGATGTTGCTGCAGGACTGTTTTTGCTTCTGGGATCTGTTCTTAGGAATGATCATGGTTAAGGAACAATGTCCACAGAACGGGACCATGCTGAGAATCTGAAATGTGAGTTGTCCTCCTGTGTCACAGGAAGCATAAAACCATATTTACCTGGTATGGCATAGTCCAGGTTCACATATAAACCCATAGCTAAGGTCAAGTAAGCCAACAACAAGCCTCTGTGATAGCTCAGTTGGTAGAGCTTGAGACTCGTAATTTCAGGGTTGTGAGTTCAAAAAAATTCCTGCATTGCAGGGGGTAGGATTAGATGATCCTAGAGGTCCCTCCAATTCTACATCTCTTTGATTCTTATTTTCCTTAACAAACCATAATTAATAAACCATTGTTGAGGTACTGGCCTGGATTCGCATGTAAGACTCACTCACTCACTAAGTCGAAACAAAATAATAAAAAATTCCTTCCAGTAGCACCTTAGAGACCAACTAAGTTTGTTATTGGTATGAGCTTTCGTGTGCATGCACACTTCTTTAAACCAGGGTTTAATGTCACGTGCAAACCAGGTCATAGCTGCTAAGAGTTTCTGAGGTGAGGCCCAGTCAACCTAGATTAGACAACAAGCATCGCCAGCCTATGTGTGTATAACCGTGCACCACTGTTTATTTACGTACGCGAAGATTTAGAAGACGTTGTCGATTATTTATTACAAATATACTAATAGTACTATGGACTACTCAGAAGTTAGTCCTATTTAGTTAAAGGCTACTTGCTCCAAGGTGAATGTGTAGGGTTGCAGCCTAGAGGCTGTCCTGAATTTCCACCATGACTAGAGTCAAAAAAGAGCAGAGAAACAAACTTATTTTGTTGGGAAATCCAGAAATTTAGACGAACTCAGGACTGACCTGGGAGAAACCTATATGAACACTCTTTCTCCTTGGGTATCTCTTTAAGGAACGCTTTCCTAGGTGGCTATAGCTAGGCAGCTCTAGAAATTCCTTGTTAGTTCCTAAAAGCAGCCTTGCTGACCATTCTTACATTTGTGTTTGAGCGTTTGGTCACTTCCTATATTCGCCCAGAGGTCTTCATTTTCTGCTTCCACCAGTTGCCATGGAACCAAGGTATCCTCGTCACAATGACGCTAACGCGGAATGTCCTGTTTCTAACTGAAAGTGGCCATTTTGGTGGTGGTGACTAATGCCAGGCAAGTGCAGGATCAGAGTGTCTCTCTCTATGTGAATCATCCGCCTTCCCTACAAATTGCGGTTTTTCTAATGGGAACAAGAAGAGACAGCTCTTTGTCACTCTAGCCTGTTCTTAGCTCCTATTTTTAGTAATTAGAACATAGGATGCTGCCTTTTACAGTCAGGCCATTGGGTCAACCTAGGGTAGGAGCCCCAAGCCCACGGGCCAAATTTGGCCCAGCATGGGTCCCAGTTGGGCCATTTACTCCAAACCATGCCCACCAAGCTGTCTTTCAGGTGTTTGGGATGCACTGCACAAAGGAATATACAAATAAACATTCACACTGTGAAGAAGCCCAAAGTGAACGGGGCTTAAATTTTCCAGCTGGATTGAAGCTGGTTTGAGGGGAAAACACACACACATCTGACAACAGTATTTGTCAAGAAAGTACAGGACCGATGTGGACTGTGGCCAACACCGTGTGAATGTGGCTTGGAAAACTAGCCATGGCAGCACACTGGGTGTGGGGTAAGTGGTAGTGTGAACACACCCTTGGTTGGCTGTGCCTGTCGTTGGCTCTGTGGCGCCCCCTGCTGTTGGCCTCCTTGCTTTCTGCCCTATCAGGTCACCTGCCCATAGCTGTCAACCCTCCCTTTTTTTGTGGGAAACTCCCTTATTTCAATGCTGTTTCCCGCTGCTATCCCGGATTGTTGATATCCCTTAAATTTCCCGGATTTCAAAGGAAGCAGCTCCTCTCCCTCCCTGCCGGCCAGGGAGACTCCTCAGCTGCGTTGCTCGGCTGCCAATAAGGAGTCTGAGACCGACTGGGGGCGGAGCTTGCATGCCTTGTGCATCCAGACCCTCACGCACAACCAGACAGACAGCCTGCCTGCCATCTACGCGCTCGCTCTTTCACTCACCTGTTCGCGCGCAGCCTCTGGAGCGCAGGGTGGCGAGGCTACTTGGTGCCATTGCAGCATCCCTTATTTTCAAGTCCGAAAGTTGGGAAAAATCCCTTATTTTCAAATCCGAAAGTTGACAGCTATGCACCTGCCATCATTGCTTCCTACACAGTTAAGGGTTTACACACTGCCAAGGCCATTTGCTAAGCATACTGCCTGCCTGCCTGCCACAAGAAACTGCCCAGGAATCGAGCCCCTCCCCGAGTTACCTGCACCTTCTTGGCCAAAGACTAAAGGTGGACCCCCAGCCAGGGATGCGGGAGGAGTGGGGGGGTGTGATGGCGATGATGGGAAGCCTTTGAAGGGTGGCTCATCATCAGATGAGCAGAGGCATCCTGCCAGCTTCTGCTGTTCCATGTTTTATTCACGCAGGCTCGGCCCTGGGCTGCGCTTTCGCTTCCTGAGAGCAGAGATAAAGTAGGCCAAACGCCCTGCCGCGGGAATACTCCCTTCCCATCTGCTTGCTGGCTTCAAACAATTGAACCTCACCAGGCTGGGCTGCTGCCGCTGCCGTGCACTGAAATATCCCTCCTGGAGAGTCTGCAGAGGGAGTCTTAGGGGGCTGGAGAATTGCTGCATCAGTGAAAAGAAGCTCCTAGCTTATAGGCTTACAATATCAGGGTTTCCCCATCTGTCAGGGAAATGAAAGATTTGTCCTAAAACTTAGGTCAGAGCCACACCAAACATTTCAAGCACATGGGCTTCCCACCCCACCAAGGAATTATAGGAACTGAGGTTTGTTAAGGGTGCTGGGAACTGTAGCACTGCTGAGGGGCAAACTACAGTTCCCAGTGTTGTTTGTGTGTGAAAGCCATATGTGTTTCATGTGCTTTAATGGTATGGTGTTGTATATCCTTAGTCTGCCAAAGAAGAACCCAGCAGCGTTCAGTTGCTATTCTCAAGGTGGCATTGGGCAAATGGGATATTTGGCCTGGGCTCTGGCCACGGAAGAGGCTTCTATTTCAAAGGGCTTGGAATAGCAGGTGCCTGTATGACTAGAAAACTGTATGCCTTTTAAAATGTCACAATGGCCTGGTATATGCTTCTACCCTAAGCTCTGATCTTTTCTGAATTAAGCTATAAAATGAAGAAAACAAGCTTTGCCTTCCTTGTCTCTGTTGCCAGTGCTGTGGTTTCTTGTCCAAAACCCCCACATCCCCGTGGCTTCTTCAGATTAGCAATTGATTTTTGTGGTGACTGGGAGCGGCCGCCGACACCACATAACACCGGTCTTGAAAGACCTACATTGGCTCCCAGTACGTTTTCGAGCACAAGTCAAAGTGTTGGTGCTGACCTTTAAAGCCCTAAACGGCCTAGGCCCAGTATACCCGAAGGAGCGTCTCCACCCCCATCGTTCAGCCCAGACACTGAGGTCCAGCGCCGAGGGCCTTCTGGCGGTTCCCTCACTATGAGAAGCCAAGTTACAGGGAACCAGGCAGAGGGCCTTCTCGGTAGTGGCGCCCGCCCTGTGGAACGCCCTCCCTTCAGATGTCAAAGAGAACAACAACTATCAGACCTTTAGAAGACATCTGAAGGCAGCCCTGTTTAGGGAGGCTTTTAATGTTTAATAGATTATTGTATTTTAATTTTCTTTTGGAAGCCGCCCAGAGTGGCTGGGGAGACCCAGCCAGATGGGCGGGGTATAAATAATAAATTATTATTATTATTATTATTATTATTATTATTATTATTATTATTATTACTCGGGGCTGCGGTGGAGTTGCTATCAGTAAACTGAATCTTTAAAAAGCCCTGCAACTTTACTAGTTCCCAAAGTGGGATAAGCGAGAGGCCTACCTCTCGAGCTGGTCTTTAATTGGGAAGCATAGCCTGAGATGGCAGAAAGCCATCCCCACAGCTGGTTCACCCCACTGGGACAATTACCCTGGAACATCATAGAATTATAGAGCTGTGTAAAGTTGGAAGGGATCCTGAGGGTCATCTAGCCCAACCCCCAGCAGTGCAGCAGGAATCACAGCCAACGGATCCCTGACAGTTGGCCATCCAACCTCTGTTTTAAAACCCTCCAATGAAGGAGAGTCTGCCACCTTTCAAGGTAGTCCGTTCCACTTTCACACAGCTCTTGCCGCCAGAAAGTTCTTCCTGACGTTTAGTCGGAATCTCCTTCCTTGTCATTTGAACCCAGCAGTTCAGGTCCTACCTTCCGGAGCAGCAGAAAACAAGCGTGCTCCATCTCCCATTTGACAGCCCTTCAGATATTTGGAGACGGCTATCATATCATCTCTCGGTCTCCTGGAGAGCCAGTGTGGTGTAGTGGTTAAGAGCGGTAGACTCGTAATCTGGTGAACCGGGTTCGTGTCTCCACTCCTCCACATGCAGCTACTGGGTGACCTTGGGCTAGTCACACTTCTCTGAAGTCTCTCAGCCCCACTCACCTCACAGAGTGTTTGTTGTGGGGGAGGAAGGGAAAGGAGAATGTGAGCCGCTTTGAGACTCCTTCGGGTAGTGATAAAGCGGGATATCAAATCCAAACTCTTCTTCTTCTCTTATCCGGGCTAATCATACCCAACTGCCTCAACCATTCCTCACAAGGCTTGGTTTCCACAATCCCTCATTGACAACAACAACAACAACAACAACAACAACAACAACAACACAAGCACACAAGAGAACCTGGGACCAAGGATGGTTTATTGTCGATAACCAGGCAGAAACAGAACTCGGCGGCGCCTTATTTAGCGAACCTGAAGAAAAACATCGTCCCTGGCTGCCCCAGAGAAATGCCGGCTTCCTTCCAAACTCCTTCCTGGTCCGTGCCCCTTGCCAAGGGCTGGTTTGTGAACTCTGGTGCCATCCCTTGGGAGATTCTGGGTGGGTTCATGCTTTGTGCTGCTGGCATCTCCGAGGGCACCTGTGCGAAGCAGGGAGGTCACACAGAGAGAGCTGTCCCAGCCACCCGGCCCATTGGGGACAGCCAACATTGCCCAATTGGTAGGAGCCGTCTCAGTCCCAGCCGGAGCGGAACACCCTCATTGGCTCAGGCTATGGCAGAGGGCGGAGCTACTGCGGACTAGCAGAAAGGGGCTTGATGTCGCGGGTCTTCATGTAGGAGAGGAGCTGCTCAGGGATTTCGGCCAGGACGTCCTTTGCCAGGCGTGCCATGCTCAACACATGGTTCCCTGAATGGTCCACGTAATCCCGGAATGGCACAAACTGGGCGGAGAGAGAGAGAAGGGAGTGGGTGCTTGGCCAGATCCCGCCCCCCACCTCCCCAAAAAATCCACCCTTGGCATCGCTGATCCACCCATGCTCTCTGGAAAAGGGTTACCTGCACAATGTCTCTCTCTGCATAGCGCCCCCTGGAGGAGACTCGCACTTCATCTCCGTCCAGCTCTTCCATAGCTGAGGATCACACAATAACGAATTACTGCTAAGATTCGTTGCCGTTGCCCAAGTACAGGGTACCTACGAAAGCACTTCTTCCCTGCATGCAACCCAGCTCCACGAGGCCCTAGTCATCGGCCTCGCAGTGTGGCCTTCGGCGGTGGTCCTCTCTCCGCTTTGTGCTTTGGCTCACAGGCGTGTGCGAAGTGCCGAAGCGTAGCAAGCCACCTATTTTGTCGTTGCGTCACCCTGTAGGACCGGGTTGGTCCAGGTCCACCCAAAACACAATTCCTCGTTGCGTCACCCTGTAGGACCGGGTTGGTCCAGGTCCACCCAAAACACAATTCCTCGTTGCGTAACCCTGTAGGACCGGGTTGGTCCAGGTCCACCCAACACAATCCCCCGTTGGCCCATAATACATCTTGGGTCGGGGCAACACTTACCCAGAAAATCAGCCGGCCCTACTCCCACGATGATGATAGACATTGGCAAAGACGAGGCCTGTGGGGAGAACGGCATTGTCTGAGATGCGTCCCACATGGCGTTTAGCGTGGACATGGACATACAGAGCCAGGTCAAGGCCACGAGGAGCCCTGCCCTAATCTAAATCCACACATTTGCAGCTGTGTATGCACACATGCGGGACGCGGGTGGCGCTGTGGGTTAAACCACAGAGCCTAGGGCTTGCCAATCAGAAGGTCGGCGGTTCGAATCCCCACGACAGGGTGAGCTCCCGTTGCTCGGTCCCTGCTCCTGCCCACCTAGCAGTTCGAAAGCACGTCAAAGTGCAAGTAGATAAATAGGAACCGCTCTAGCGGGAAGGTAAACGGCGTTCCCGTGCGTTGCTCTGGTTCTCCAGAAGCCGCTTAGTCATGCTGGCCACATGACCTGGAAGCTGTACGCCGGCTCCCTTGGCCAATAAAGCGAGATGAGCGCCGCAACCCCAGAGTCGGACACGACTGGACCTAATGGTCAGGGGTCCCTTTACCTTTTATGCACACATGCGGGACGCGGGTGGCGCTGTAGGTTAAACCACAGAGCCTAGGGCTTGCCGATCAGAAGGTCGGCGGTTCGAATCCCTGCGATGGGGTGAGCTCCCGTTGCTCGGTCCCAGCTCCTGCCCACCTAGCAGTTCGAAAGCATGTCAACGTGCAAGTAGATAAATAGGAACCGCTCCAGCAGGAAGGTAAACGCCGTTTCCGTGCGCTGCTCTGGTTCGCCAGAAGCAGTTTAGTCATGCTGGCCACATGACCTGGAAGCTGTACGCCGGCTCCCTCGGCCAATAATGCGAGATGAGCGCCGCAGCCCCAGAGTCGGTCACGACTGGACCTAATGGTCAGGGGTCCCTTTACCTTTACCTTTACGCACACATGCAAAAGCATGTTACGTGTGCAACAGCAACGGACAATGGACATTGCTACGTATCTTGGCTGCAAAGCTGTTTACCCCTCAGCACGGCAGGGCCGTGCTGGGACCTCTTGGCCTCATTCTGCCGGTGGTTAATGTCCGCACCATCATTTATGTAAAGAAGGCCTTTTTATAGGGTTTGGGGGGTGGGCAATGAGGAAGCCTGTGCTGACCGCTTTATTGCATATTCAATCGAGAAGGCAGTGAGGGCAGGTGGAGACCACAGGTTTCTTCAAGAAGGCACCTAAGGTGTCATTGGGAGCTGCTGGTGGCAAGCTTCCATAAAGGTAAAGGTAAAGGGACCCCTGACCATTAGGTCCAGTCATGTCCGACTCTGGGGTTGCGGCGCTCATCTCGCTTTATTGGCCGAGAGCCGGCGTACAACTTCCAGGTCATGTGGCCAGCATGACAAAGCCGCTTCTGGCAAACCAGAGCAGCACACGGAAACGCCGTTTACCTTCCCGCCGGAGCGGTTCCTATTTATCTACTTGCACTTTGACGTGCTTTTGAACTGCTAGGTGGGCAGGAGCTGGGACCGAGCGACGGGAGCTCACCCCGTCGCAGGGATTCGAACCGCCGACCTTCTGATCAGCAAGCCGTAGGCTCTGTGGTTTAACCCATAGCGCCACCTGGGTCCCTGGCAAGCTTCCATGCCTCCCCTTAAGTCTTGAGGGTGTTCCTCTTCTTCCCGTCCCCCTCTCCCAGCATGGAAAGGGAGAGTTTGGACTCACGCTGACAATGGCTTCCTTGGTTTGCAGCATGTCAGATATGACTCCGTCCGTGATGATGAGCAGGACGTAATATTGGGACCCGTCGGTCTCCTGGGCCGCCAACCTGGGGAAGAGGGAGAGTCGAGAGGACCAAGACATGCCTTGTTTCTTCACCGCTTCCCACTGCACTATGGAGCTCTGCCCGCCAAGCAAACAGAGTTCTCAGCCGGAGAGTTGAATCAGAGGGTATTATTATTATTATTATTATTATTATTATTATTATTCCCCGCCCATCTGGCTGGGTTTCCCCCAGCCACTCTGGTCGGCTTGCAGCATATCTAAAAACATAATTAAAAACATCAAATGTTATAAACCTCCCTAAACAGGGCTGCCTTCAGATGTCTTCTAAAAGTTGCGTACAGTGGTACCTCGGGTTACAGACACTTCAGGTTACAGACTCCGCTAACCCAGAAATAGTACCTCGGGTTAAGAACTTTACCTCAGGATGAGAACAGAAATCGCGCGGCGGCAGCGGGAAGCCCCATTAGCTAAAGTGGTACCTCAGGTTAAGAACAGTTTCAGGTTAAGAATGGACCTCCAGAACGAATTAAGTTCTTAACCCGAGGTACCACTGTATAAGACAAACTTCTAAGCAGTCCTATGTCTTCCAAAGCAACTACAGTGGTACCTCGGGTTACAGGCGCTTCAGGTTACAGACTCTGCTAACCCAGAAATAGTACCTCGGGTTAAGAAATTTACCTCAGAATGAGAACAGAAATCGCGCGGCGGCAGTGGGAGGTCCCATTAGCTAAAGTGGTACCTCAGGTTAAGAACAGTTCAGGTTAAGAACAGACCTCCAGAATGAAGTTCTTAACCCGAGGTACCACTGTAATTCCTTATCTCCTTGACATCTAAAGCGAGGGTGTTCCACAGGGAGGGCGCCACTACCGAGAAGGTTTGGGTTGGCGGTTCCTCCACCTTTCTCTACCGCTCTCCTCGCTGGTTCAAATCGCGCTGCTCGGATCGACCGGGCAACGGGGGATGTTCCCTAAGGTGCCACTGAAAGCATGCAAGCCCTGGAGCCAGACTGGGCTCCTTTGAAGGCAGAGGTGACTTTGGTCTGGGTGTTGCAACAACTGCGTCTTAGAAAGACCAACTCAGAGATGTTCCGCCCAACGCAAGGCTCCCAAGAGAAAGGAGGGCAGGACCTTGTTCGGCGTGCACTGCTTTTCCAGTGCCCACTTACCGTGCCACCTGGTTGATGACTGGCGCAAAGTTGGTGGGTCCGTATAGCTGCACTGTGCGTAAGCTGTGGAAGTAAGATTCCAGCACTCCCTCGATGCCCTCGCAGCTGGGGTTGTCCGGGTTGTGATTCTAAGGACAGAATAGTGCCGTTTAGCAAACACAACAGCTCTTATAGGAAGGGTGGTGCATGGATATTTTTTGCCAAAACAACAACAACAACAACCAGTAACAGATGAACCCAAAGCCGAGATCTGCAAGATAGGATCTGGTGAATCTCTGGCTCAGCCACCCAGTTCCTACCACTGCCGGGCTATGCCAGAGTAGCTCCCTCATCCTGGCTTAAAAGTAAAGGGACCCCTGGCCATTAGGTCCAGTTGCGGTTGACTCTGGGGTTGCGGTGCTCATCTTGCTTTATTGGCCGAGGGAGCCGGAATACAGCTTCCGGGTCATGTGTCCAGCACACAGCACACATGGCAAACCAGAGCAGCACACGGAAACACCGTTTACCTTCCCGCCGGAGCGGTACCTATTTATCTACTTGCACTTCGTGCTTTCGAACTGCTAGGTTGGCAGGAGCAAGGACCGAGCAACGGGAGCTCACCCCGTTGCGTGGATTTGAAC